>JAULKM010099715.1:0-10765 GCA_032355605.1 Rubia tinctorum
TATACTCAAACTAGGTTGCAAAATGAAGGATTTAGATACGAAAACCGAAAACGGTCATCTAAACCCCTTATGATCTAACCTACCTAAATCTAGCAATCTTACAACAAAAAGATAACAAAAAAGATGTTAAATGCTTCAGAAAACACATGCATTTGACGTCTCATCAAGAGACCAGCGAGGTGTGATAGCAGAGCATAAGGATGGCTACTGTAAAAAAATACTACTAATGAAACTATAATATACTTCTGTTGCTCCAATATTGCCTCAGACTTAACCAGTAGAGGCAATTTCTTAACCTTCAAAGTAGTTTTCATCCCTAGCAGTTCAACTAAAGCCTCACAATAATCAATGTTGCGAGCGGAGCTAGAAACCTCCTTAAATAGATTGCAGAAAGACTTCATTTTAACGAAACTATCAACAATGATTTGGGGGTACCTAGATGAAGTAGGACCATTACTCTGCATCTCCTCCAGCTCAGAACGAAGCTTATTGACTTTCTCCTCGGCTGTTGGGCACGATCTTTAGCAGTTTGTGCATGCTCCTCAGTAGCTTCAAGAGAGACCTTCATAGCTGCACACTTCTCCTCATTAGCTTGAAATTTTTCAAGGAGTGAAATGTCTTCCTTGGAAAATTTCGCAACTCACTCGCTAATAAGCTGAAGACTCTCACTAACCTATGATATTTCGATAAAAATGAACATAAAACATTACAGTTAAACATCGCAACAAAGGAACACCAAATCAAACCCAAGATAAGCTCAAAATTTTAACGAACATACCACGACCATTTTTTCATGAAGTGAAAGTTTAGAAAGAATAGCAGGAATAGTTCCTTCTATCATCAGGTTATAGCTTTGCGGCAGAAGTTTAGGATGAGACAGGCTAGCTTGTTCCTTCTTCACAGAGGGCTCCAAGACAGTTGACGATCCACCAGATCGTACCTTTCACCTCCTTCTTCTAGATATATCGGAAGCATTGTCAACAACTACCTCTCCCCCTTCAGGATCTTGAGGTTCAGTAGATATTAATGAAGAATTTGCTTCGAAAGATCTCCTGGAGGACATCATCAGTAATGGTATCATTCATTTGGATGGACGTGACTTTCACCTCTTCATTTTCATCATCAGAAAAAATGACCTCTCAGTAGGAAGCTTGGCTAAAATCCATATTTGCAATCTAGTATATAACATAAGTCAGATGAACGTGTGGAAATAATGGGACAATGTGAAGAATGAGAGAAAAAATTGAGTATGAAAAGGGAAAATGACAATATAACGGAAAACAAACACCTTCGCTCTCAGAATCAGCATGTTGAAGACATATCAAATGTTCGGTGAGCCTTAATACAGCAGATTTAGCATTAAAACGAACTCCTTCCTAAGGAATTTTAGATTTGGGAACATTATAGTTCCAAACTGGAAGATTGTGTTCACTCCCATTACCAGGTTTTAGGTAGAATTTTTTTTACGCCATACACCACAGTTACTAGGAAATCCACTGACAAACTCAATATTAGGAATGACTACATAAAAGGTAAATTCATTAGACGAGTTTTTTACCTAGCGTAGCTGATAAAGGCTATGGAATAGGTCAATCGAAAAAGGGATTTGGGCTTGTTAGAACACATGATAGAAAACTACAATGATTGAGATATCCTTAGGATGAAACTGAGATAAGGCGACTTGATAATGGGAGAGAAAAACTATGATGTGCTGAGACAAAGGAAAAAGTGAGTCCAAGTTTATGATAATCCAGATAACAGGAGATAAATCCAGAAGGAGGAGTGCGAACACTCTCAGAATTGTCAGGAGCTCTAAGCTCATACAAAGACAAGAAAGGAAAATTATTCTTTAATTTTTCCATGTGGTAATCTGAAAGAATACTACTAAAGGTAGAAGAACTGGTGAGATGATCAGAATCCTCCCAGGAGTTGACATCGTCAACCTGGACATCTTTTACAGAAGGTTCAGCAACATTAGGGGTAGACATTTGGACTGAGATAACTCCTGAGATTCAAATGAAAGCTCTATCAATTAGAGAACGCAAAAGGTATATTCTGGTAAAAGCTAAAAATAGGAAATCAAAATACACACCAGAAAAAATAATTGGAGAACTTCAAGACAAAAATTGAGAAGCAAAATTACTAGAATGGGACACCGTACAAATTCAAAGTTATAAGAGTTTTCGTAGAAAGGGAAACAAGATTAAGAACATAGGAACTTACGAGATTGGAAGAGTTCGATGATGAATTGAAGCAACAAAGAAGAGATGAAAAATTCAGATGTGTGAAAGACAAATAAATTGCAAAATTTAATTTAAGACAATGAAAAGCCAAGAGGAGTTAAAACAGGCAGAATAGCAATGATGAATGTCTAACAAAAAGTAAGTTATTTTTTTGGACTATGAGAATGCGGCTATGAGTAGGTGTAATACGCTGAATAATGACGAAATTAAGTCATCAAAATAGAAGAAATTATAAAAAAAAAAGGAAAAGATAATGGAAGAAGAGAGAATCTAAGAATGGTACAGAGAATAAAAATGAGGAAATCTCGGCTCCAAGATTGCAACACCTAAAAGTCCACCAGAATTCCTATAATTTCAAAATTAAAATTCAAGTTTTTAAAAGTTAGACAACTCAACAGATTGGAAAATACAGCCAAAAAGTACACAAAACTTCGCGAGGATAGTTTAAGTGGTTGTGATAATTAACATGTTATTTCAGTTCAAAGAATAACATAATAACAGTTTGCAGACATCCTACAAGCACAATCATGGCTTCATGTTTTATTGACTTCTTGGCTAAGGAGGGGCTTATGGTGTATACCCAGCCCATGAGCTAGATGTTGCCGGCCTTCAGGCCCAGTCCAATATTCTGCCAAGAATAAACAAAGATAGAGTACAAAATGTTCATTCCAATGTTCACGTCAACCACGAATCGATAAAGGCGGAACCATATCTAAGTGGACTCAGCCATGAACAGAGAAAAATGGAATCATGACTAACACTTAGCCACAAACCGAAAGTGTAGTAACCACAATGCAATCCAAGATCTTGAACCCAAGTAATGCAGAGCCACAACTACGATTGGCTATAAATACAAGATAGCAACACTGACTTAGTTATGTAAAACTAAGCTAAAAAATTCTGATTCTCTGAATGAAATTACTGACTTTATCGTCGGAGCCCTTTCCCCGGAATCACTTTCGGGATTTGTTTTGCAAGGTCAAGGTCATACACGGTGAATATCAGCTATTTAGCCTGGTCGGGAATACCACATCAGAAATAAATCTGCTAAGCAACGCCAGTGATCCCATCAAAATCTACACTTCCTTGACTGTTCGCGGTTGAGGAAGGTCAACTATTTCTTGTATCTTTTCTGGGTTAGCCTGAATCCCTTTGGAGGATACTTTATATCTTAAAAAATTTCTTGTGCCCACTCTATTTATGCATTTCTTGGGATTGAGTTCATACCAACAACACTTAGCGTATCCAAGGTCTCTTTCAAGTCTTATGCGAAGTGGCATATTCTTTTTCTCTTAATAACCATGTCATCAATATATGTTTCAACATTTCATCTTATTTGATTGTGAAATACAGTGTCGACTACTCTCTGACATGTTGCTCCAGCATTTTTTAGGCCAAACAACATTTTCACATAGAAAAATTCTCCAAAGCTTGTTATGAAGGTTGTCTTTTCTGCATCTTCTGGGATCATCAGTATTTGGTGGTATCCTTTATATGCATCCAAGAATGCTAGGATTTCATACCCTGATATCGCTTCTACTAACTAGTTAATTTTAGGCAAATGATAGCAGTATTTTGGGCTTGCCTTGTTTAGATCAGTGAAGTCTATACACATCCTCCATCCCGCATCCGCCTTTTTTTATCGTCACTGGGTTTGCTAACCACTTTGGGTAGATTACCTCTTTCAGAATACCAGCCTGAAGCAATATTATAACTTCTTCTTCGATCGCTTTCTGTCTTTCACTAGCAAAGCTTAGTTATTTTTGCTTGATTGGTTTGATCGAATCACTAACATTCAAAGAATGGGTAGGAATTTTTGGATTGACTCTTCCCATGTTCTGTATAGTCCATGCGAATATATCTTTGTGATTTTGTAGGATTTCTATAACCTTTTCTTTCACCTCAGTTTGAAGATACTTTCCTATCTTGACACACTTAGAAGTATCTTCGTCATCCAAAATAACAACTTCAATTTCTTCTCCCATATATTACTCGAGATTCTGATTTCTTGAGTAAGTTATTACCCGAGATTGTGCTAACCATTTTTGTTTGCTCCACATTTCTTCCTGCTTTCATCGCAATGACCATGCACTATCTAGCTATTTACTTATTTCCCATTATCCTTGTGATTCTTGCTAGAGTTAGGAACTAATTCATCACTAAGTGATATGAGGACCATATCGCCTTCGTTGTATTCATCCAGGGCCTACTGATGATAGCATTAAATGGACATTGTTCATCCATGACAACAAAGTCGCACGTGATGGTGCAATTTTTGTCATTCTCACCTATGGTTATAGGAAACTCTATGTTACCTAAAGGTATTTACGCTCTCCCTGTAAATCCTACAAGAGAGTATGTAGACTACTTCAAATTAGTTCGTTTGAATCCCAACTTATCAAAGCAAACATCAAATAGGATTTCGACTGCACTCCCGTCATCCAAAGATATTGTATGAACCATGATATTTCCAATCTTAGCGATAATGACCATCGAGTCATTATGAGGCGAAGCGTTGGGAACCAAATCTTCTTCGTTAAATGGTATTGTCTCATCTGAATGGAATCTCTTATCAGCAGGCTTTTGTAGTGGAGAGTATCTAGCCTTGGCTTTCTAGGAATTGTCAGACAGAGACTTGGTTGATCCATGAATGATAGAATTACTTTTTCTGGGTCATCATTCGCCAGGTCTTTTTCGTAACCCACTGCTCCCATCATCTTCTGATTTTTTTTCTCTGTGTATTTTCTATGACTTGATTTTTTTCCATGGAGTTTCCTGCTTTATTGGCTTCGTTGTACCGGTTTCCACCATTTTTTGTACTAGCTAAGATAACCATTCCTCATATTCTCCTCTATTTGCCTTCTTAAATCTCTGCAATATTCAATGTCATGTCCATGGTCCTTATGGAAGGCACAGTAATATTTTCTGGATCCCTTGTCTGGTGGTGCTATCATTGGTGCAAGTTCACGAAACAACTCCCTGTTCGCTTGCCAAATTACCTTTCGCAACTTTGTCAAATGAGTTTCTTGAAATGGTGTGATCTGCACCCCTGATTCTCTTCCCTTGAAAGAGATATTCCCTTTCCCTTTATTAACAAAACCTCTATGTGGATATTCCATTATTCGTTTTTCACCTCGCTCACATTCTATCTTGCGGTTGTTTACTTTTTCAGTATGCACATACTGTTCAATCAATTTTTGTAATTCCCTTGGATTTCCAGGCATGTTTTTGTGAGTTCCTTGTAAAATTCTCCTGATCGCATGCTCCCTGTGAATACATCTAATAAGGATTGGAACGAGAGATTGCGAACTTGCAAACTTTCAGTGACAAACCTATTGTGGTAATCTGCAAGACTTTCGTCACTTCGCTGGGCTATGTTGTTTAGGCCCACTATTGTTTTGGTAAACTTCTTATTCTAATAGAAGCATCCCAAAAACAAGTTCGACAACTGTGCCCAAGACCTAAACCTTCCATTTGGTAAGTCCTCGTACCATATAATCAATGTCCCAGATAAGAAAATACGGAAAGCTTTGCACACTAATTCAATTTCCGTGTCGCGAAATCGCATGTTGTTGCGATAGGAATGTAAGAATTCCTTAGGGTTTGTTGTCCCATCATAGATTTTAACATGCAAGGGTAGTTTAAAATCCTTTGGCATCTTGTAATCGCGAATATGCGGTTCTAATAGTGACTTGTATGTATCATCGTCTACCACAATATCCCTTAACTCTTCTTTGTAATTAAGGCTCTCATGCCTTTGACTTGATTTTTATTTGTTTTTGAGGATTTTGGTTTTATAGTGGATAAGAATTGATTGTACATATGCTCTCTATTGGCTTCTAAAAAGTTGTTAAAGCTCTCCTCTCCTTTTCTTGATTTGTGTTTGGAGATTCAGCTCCTTCTTCATCATCCTCTGTATCTTCTCTGTCGTGCTCTCCCGCTTTACTGGGAATGTGCTTTTAATCTTGACTGGGATGCATGTTCTTATTGCGCTCGACTATTTGTTCTTGTGTATGGTGGTTCTGGCTTATTTCCATTTCTGGTGAACACCATTTTTTACCCTGAAGGGAAGGAAAGACTTCAAAAGGAAAAATTTTCTTGTCCCTACAGATGGCGCCAATGATGTGGTATTCCCGATCAGGATAGATGGCTGATATTCACCGTTTATCACTATGAACCTCCAAAATAAATCCCGAAAGTGATTTTGGGGAAAATAATTTGACGATCAAGTCAGTACTTTCCCTTCAGAGAATTGGTATTTATCGGTTTTTGTCTCACTCCCCTAGCTAATACTACTCTCCTTGTATTTATAATAAATTGTAATCGTCGCTCCGCTTTTCTAAGGTTTTAAATCGTGGGTAGTAACGTGGTTACATCATGGTTGCATCGTGGTTGTTATAGCCATGAACTTGATTATGCATTTCTTGGTTCGTGGCTGAGTCTTCTTGGACATGGTTCCACATTTCTCGGTTCGTGGCTGAACTGATTTCGTCTTTGTCAGGTCGTAGCTAAACCTTGGGTTGGGCCTAAAGGCCAATGGTCTGTAACACATAGGCTAGGTATACACCAATGAGGAAAAAAAATCGATTCGTGAATTTCTTCGACCCATATTCTTGACCTGTTATATTCTTACCCAAAATTAATTTCCTAATTAGTTATACCCACACCCCAAAAAGTGGTATTTGCACCCAGATCTATCATTCCCCTCTCAAACTTTCTTGAATTATTCTACTCCGTTTGTTCAACTAACATTGGTACAAGAATTTAGAAGATTCTAATTGAGTGGTGCAAATTGAATGTTAAATAGAAAAAAGTAAAATCTATGGAAGAGAATAATCTTAATCTTACCAAATTTATAAGGTGCCAAAATAAAATAAACATCAATTTATGAAAAGTGTGTCATTATAAAATGAATGGAGGGATTAGTTGGAATCTCATCTCTAATTAAATTTCATAATATTGCACATTTATATTTGATCTCGCTGTGAAACAGTGTCGCACAAGAATGTCAAAAGATTAAGCCTCTAAATTAAGCTGAATGAATTATTTGTTCCATAAATTTTAGTTTGGATTCTACAAGAAAGAATCGAGAATAAAAAACTTTGAAGAGGTAGTGTTTTGTTTTGGTTGAGCCTAGAGAGCATATACTTTTATTTTGATACGAAAAGGTCCAAAAATACACAGCCAGGCTCAAGTGGGCCAGACTGAACCTGGGCCCCCACCAAGATGTAATGAGGTTCCCGGAAGTCACTACTCACTAGAGGAGGGAGGGAATGGAAAAGCTTAAAAGCACAACATTTTGGCATCCTTCGAAGCCACCACCGAAAAGGCCGGCTCACATTCTGAGGTAGAGAGAGAGGCCTCCCAACATATCTGAGGAGAGAGAGAGAGAGCGCCATACTGTCTCCTCCTGAATCTTCAGGTACCAAAACAATGATGCATTTCCTGTTTTCATAATCTAATCAACTCTGTATGCGTGTGTTCAATCTAAAATTTGTGTTTGTTGGCTCACAAAAATGCGTCTGTTTATTGATTTATGCGGCTGTTTTGTAGAGATCTAGGAGTACTGGATCAATGTTGCTTTTGCTTGATTCTAGGATTCTAGAATTCACATTCACCCTGTCCTCTCAATCAAAATTACTGTTTCTGTATGGATTGCATAATGTGTTTGCATTGAACCTCTGATTTTTGTGCAAATAATTAATTCTGCACACATGATAAGGAAGAACTACAACATGGGTTTCTAATTTTCCCCTGGAAAAATGAAATACCGAACCGTATCAGGTGTTTTCCTAGTCCTATTAAATTAGATTGGTAAGAACTCCATCTGCATATTTGCACGTTTTCATGGCCGCCCTTGTTCTTCTGGTGGTCTGTATCATCTCTGAAGAAAAAGGTGATGCCATAAATGTGCAGATTTTTTCCTTACCCAGTAAATAAAGCTTGATTCTTTTTTTTTTCTGTAATAAAAACAAAAGAGGTTTCAACAAAGTCGAATACTACTGATTTTTTCTTTTTATATAGATGATGACTTCTTCCATCTTGATTCAGATTTGACACGTCGGTTTCAACATGCTCCGTTAGATTACACTACTGATTTTTTCCTTTTTATATAGATGATGACTTCTTCCATCTTGATTCAGATTTGACACGTCGGTTTCAACGTGCTCCGTTAGATTCATAGGCATTTACACCAAGCAAATCTGACCCTCGAGATCTTTGCCTTAATTAAAGATATTTATTTGACAAAGATATTTTAAGTTATTTTATTATAATTAGAGCGCCAACACCCTGATTTAGGGCCACTGTAACATGGGCTGTGGGCCGGGTTGGTTACATGTTTATTAACCTTTTTCAACACTTGCCCACTAAACTGACTCATGCTGACTCATGCTGCCATGTTTAATTCTGGTTATGAAACATCATGTTTTGTTTGTTTTTGGTTCATTTCTCTCAAAATTAGCCTTTTTTATACTTCGTTTTCACATGTTTGTACGCTTTATGCAATATAAGAAATGTTTTAGACTTTATTTTGGGTACCATAACATAAACTCTGATTTATTCCTAATTTAGATTAGTAGAGTAAACTTCTGAGTTCTGACATCTTTTGTAATTTTTCTAAAAAGTAGCTTTTTGTTATGAACTATTTTAGTTATGACTATTATGGTATTAATCCGTGGACCAAAACTACTACCCCTTCTGTCCCAGCAGTAATGACATATTTGCTTTTTCACGGCCTTCAATTATCATGTTTGACCGTTAATATCTCTAGCTACATATACCAATTTTGCATAAAAAATTGATATTTAGAAAATATATGTTCAGATGAATTCAACAATATCTCACATGATATATTTATTATATACATATCAATTTATATTTATGGTCAAAGTTTATGAAATTTGACTTTGAAAAAGTAAATACGCCAATACTGTAGGACGGAGGGAGTACTATTCTAAGATAAAAAGTACTCTTTACTGAACTTGAAGGGAAAAGGACCAGAATAGTAGTAATCCTCTTCATAAAAATGTAATTATTTGGAAAGGCAGCCTAAACAGTAACTAATGCTCATCAGTTGGAGTTTGGACGGCTTAATTTTTTTGTCAAAGTTTCTGACTTCTCTTCAATTTGGTCAAGTGGGCATTTTTCATCTTTAATCAAATGTTATTTTCTTGACTATTTGTCTCTTCCACTTTGACCCTTTGGAATATAGAATTATCTCGTGCAGCCACCCCTGTTGTCCATAATTGATTTTTATTAGTTCTTGTACTTGTACTTGACGCTTTTGCTGAAATCTAATGTGTTTGGTTGATGCAATCAGAATATTTTGTCCAATTGGGCTCTTTCCTTTCACAATTTTTTGTGGTGGCCTGCACCCTAAATAGGATATGCTCTTTCAATGTTTGGTGCAATTCTATTCCTTTTATCAAACAAACTCTCCCAGTTCATAAAAAATATCATTCTAATGTGCACAATTTTATTAAACGATGAAAAAGACTACATAAAATATGTTATGTTTGATTGTTTTCTGCTGTTTATTCCACTTTTATGACTTATCCATACAATAAATGAGTGCACATTGAAATTTTGGAATCATGACTTTATTTTATTTTTGAAGAAAAATTACATTTGAGAAACTGAGCTTTCGACGGGTAACAGAAAAGAGTATGTTGGAAAAGTACATAGTATTCTTAATGTCCATGACTAAGCAAACACCATGTGTTTGTTTGGCCAAATGTTTTTGAGCATATTTTTTTTCCTCTTGGGATTATCATGAGGAGAGGCTTTTCAATATTACCTCGTGAGACTGTTCATATGCGTATCAAAACTTCTTACTTAAGTGAATACACATGGAATTATTTTAGCTAAACGTAGAATTATTATTGGGACATGAGTCCTAGATAAGGAAGAAGACAAAAGAATTTAGTTTTGTTTTTGTAGTTGTAGAATGAAGAAGAATAAGCCCAGAAGGGAGTTAGTTTTCTTGTAGAATTTGCATTTACTTTGGTTTTCTAATTGGTTTATATGTTGTATTTTTGGTTAAGTAGACATCGTATTTCCTTAGGATTTATCTGCTTCCTCTATTAGTTAGGATTAAGGATTTATTTTTCATAGATTTATTGTACTCTACAGTATTATATTACCATGTAGGAGCCTCTTCATCAACATCGAATCATTCAGTATTATTTCGTTCATTGTGTTAAGAGATCATCGTTTACTTCTCTCCTTACAGCATAAGTGTTTATTCAACTTTAGCTTCGTTCCTTACATCATACCAAAATTACTGCTACATCTTTTATCCATTTTGGTCTATGAGGTACTGTCTTTTGCAAGAGATGCATTGAGCTGATCATTGATTTTTGTTATTTCAATGTGCAGGAAAATCTGAACAAAAATGGGTGCCGGAGGGAGAATGAATGTTCCCGCAGAGGGGAAGAAGGGAACTTCTGAGGTCCTCAAAAGGGTTCCTCACTCCAAGCCTCCCTTCACAGTTGGAGATGTGAAGAAAGCCATTCCACCCC
>JAULKM010099716.1:0-10764 GCA_032355605.1 Rubia tinctorum
CATTTAAAAATAATTCTAAATATGAGCACACTACCTCATTAAAAAACCCAGTGGGAAAAAGAGTATAGTGTTAACTCTTAAAAATACTAAACGAATAAAAATATAATAAATGACATTTTCTAATTCATATCAACAATTCTGCTTCATCCTCAATATCCATTAATCCAACAAGATTGCTATAATAATCTAAGTTATATCATGTGGTGAAAAGTGTCATTTTAAGGTCTAACATCAAATTCCTAGTTATTTAATTCACATACAATATATTGATTCACACAACATTCATATAGCTAAGGATGATAGATATTTAAAACAATTGGGGTATACTGGTTCAAATGAATTGTTCACCCAATTATGATCCAAACCAAACCAACCATAGTTCCACTTATGAAAATACAATTACACAAACTAGTAACAATGAGAAGTATCTCTTCGTGTTGTGGACGGTGTTATTCCAGAATGATAGTGGCTTTTGATTAGGACTTCTTTGAATGGAATCTCCTTCTTGTTGGCATACAAAAGATTGAAGAAAACGGCATCCCCTTTCTGCAATTTTTTTATATCTACAACAAATTTCTTCCACCCTTCCATTTGATTGCCTTATACTCTCGATCACCAGAGTAAGACATTTCCTAAATCTTTCCATAACATTGTATCTTGGTTGCCATCTTAAGACTAGGGAAGTGCAACTGGATCTTCAAGGGAATGTGCTAGTAGAAGGAGAACATTTTCATTAATTCATATGGCATAAGTAAAAAAATACATTAAGTAACAGAATCTTTTGCGAAGGTAACAAAACGCGTAGAAAGGGAAAAAAGAGTTACCAAAGGCTTTACTTTGCCTACGCGTTACTTGGGAAGTATCGCCGAGAACAGTGGATTGGTGAGGGAGAATGTGTAGTCCTCAACATTAAAGGTCAGCCTTGGAGCACTGCTGCTACCAGCACCTGCATCAACCTGCTTCATGAGACACCATACATGATAGGTGTTCATTACAGATTCCATTCGTTACGCTTAAAACAACTAAAGTACCTTGTTAAAATGACTTTCCATACCAAAAACCACAACAAATCTGTGAAATTGATATCCACAATAAAAGTGGATATTAACATCCATTTACGCTTTTGAACAGATTTAAAATTTAAGCACTAATTTATTCACATCTACAACATAAATGTAGATCTTTATTCTTCTACCAACAGTCGATGAGAAGTTGTAGCACATACGATTAAGTGTATATGTACATAATACATCTTAAAAAATTCCTAAACCATGAAAATTTATTAAAATAACAACGATTGGTACCTTCCAAAAATACATGTACCTATATTTCCATTTCACAAACTTCCTCCATATCTATAACTTAACACGTTTGTCAATGAATCTTATCCTACATTTTCCCCAATAAATTGTCAATTTTTGCCATTTCGCTCGGACAAAAATGGACAAATTTGAGCAAAACCTAACCTCCACTGCTTCCAAACTCGACGTGACGTAGAAAATAATTATGATACAAAAAACATTGAATGAGAGCGTACATGTTAACGAAACTAAATTAGTCACACAAACCTTTCATCCATAGATTAGAAACAATGCTTTGCATTAGAGAGAAACATTTGCATGGGACTGAAGACAAATGACAGCACAAAAAATTACTGAGAAAAAATGAAAAATAAAAACTACATCCACGACACACCGGCTTAGCTGGGAGAAGAGAGAATCGGTCGCTCTCCAGAGAGGGGTACGAGAAGGATTGTGGAGGGGCCCAAGAGATGGGACGTTCAAAATGACACCAATTAGGGGCGATAATCTCCAAGTACAAAAGGTATGTGTATGTGAAGATACCTATTATGGAATAGGGTTTAGAAAGAGTGTGATGACGCCATTTTCATATGGCTTACCAAGACCACCCACAATTGGAAAAAAATTACTATAATTTAATGTGGTAGTTACAATTTATCAAGCTGACAATAATCAATTATGGTAATATGTTTTAATGTTCGTTTTATCAATAAAGCAACCCTCCGTCAATTATTTATGCTATGACATTTATTAATTATTTTTTGTTAACTTCTAGTATATATTTTCCTTAAAATTTTATTTATTTATTTTTGGATACTATGAAGACATATTTAAAGTGCATTAGTAATAGTCCTATATGTTATCCAAATTTTTAAATAATAATGCTTACTTGATAACAAATAAAACTAGTTACTTTTAACAGCTTTACAAAAATATTAAACTTCAATACAAATTAGTAGGTGGTGATAAACTACTTAATTTTAGTAAAGATAATACCAGTGCGATGGAATAGGCAAGAATCAAAGGCTTTCAATAAACTTCGTGTTGTATACTTTTGATATACGAAATTTGAATTCTTCGTGTTATAAGAATAAGTTCTTTTTCTACAGTGTAAAAAAATCCATTTTATATCAAAAAAAAGTTCTGCAAACGTTCAAGATATTTACCAAATATATCTTCTCACTTGCGAATATAAATTAAAACCTTCTATATCATCAAAATGTCAATATCGTATATGAGCGACATAAGTTGCAGGATGAGAAATTGTCTCTAAAATTCGTAGGATCTATATAAATATCTATATAAATAATCTGTTGGGCTAGAAATAACACCTTAAAAATTATTGTTTTCTTCAAATCGATAAACACCTTTTCGGGATTGACGATACTCTAGACTTCGTGTTTTACAATATGATTGCACCTTTTCGCACCAACGTACAACACAAATGTTTCCATTTTAAAAAAAAAGGGATATTGTTGTAGTCCATAACAATACAATTGTAATATACAAGGATGGGAGCAAAGTGTTGAGTTGTTCAATACAACGTCATCGATGTTGATCTAACAGGCAATCGAAGTTATAATAAAGGTCTTCCGTCAACAAAACATACCATAGGTGTGCTAAAACCTATCGAGGATGCAAAAAGTCTTACCACTCCACATGCAAGTCAGAAATTCATCAAACCTGCGTGAATAACATTGAAAAATTTATCAATCTCAGTTCTAGAACCACTTCTTAGTTTTTATAATACTCCTACATGTTTTACAAATCAAAAATAATTGTTGGGTCGTTATTATAAAACATATTGAAACTAATTGTTGGAAATTACATATAATCATAACGACATGCTTACATTTTCCTTGCCTATTGCAGTCTCATGTTGATAATAGAGAGTTTAATTAATACTCTCCATGTCCCATAGAAATTGACACATTTTGACTTTTGAAAGTCAACAGAATCAATTTTCAAAAATTGATATCTTTATTTATGTGTATAAAAAAATTCAAAAAATAACAATTTAAAATATATGTTATGATGAATCTAACAATATATAATAGGATAATTGTCTTATATATAATAATAATATAATTTAATGGTTGAAGTTGGTTTAGTTTGACTTTCAAAAGTCAAAATATATCGATTTCTATTGGACGGGGAGAGTAGTTATAATCCAATTCATAAGAACAGCCCGCTTGCATGGTCATGCAACAATTCATTTCAGTCTATTATTTATATTATTAAAGTTTTCATTTCCTAGTAAATAATTTAGGGTATACAACTTTTAATTCACACTTTAATAGTATAAAACTACATATGAAAATATAATTGCGCACAGGAAATAAAATTACAATCTAATTGCTCAACTCTGATCCATCCATTTACCTACTTATATAGTGACAAACCTGGGATGTCGACATCACTCCACCAAAAGCACTAACCCTCCTCTTCCCCCCAATCCCGCACTTAATCTCCACCGTTTTAAGCCACCACCTCAGCCAAACATTCTAACCAAGGGATAAATCATTGGTAAATTTTGTCCATCTGTCAGTGGATACAACTCTTTCCCTGCATAATCATATTCTCACACGACGCAATACGACCCTCCATTTTCAGTATTTACAATCGGAGAGGACGACGACACATTTTAGTTGTTCCTTTGAGATCTGAGGTGCACTTTCACGATTGTATAAATATCTCTTTCGGCTTTATTACATCATGAGTAGTGATTTATGTTCCTTTCCATTTTTTCCAATGTCAGACATGAGTTCATCTGTTGCAATATCACCGCTCGAGTTTTGTACACCACTTTGTGATTCATGCAATTGTTGAGGCACAAAGAGCAATTTTCTAATAGAGACTCACCAGACAACCAGTTGCAATATATACTTTTGAACATTCCTGTCCATCAGCATTTCTATATTTGCATCTAGCTCTGTTCAACTATAAAACTTGTTTAAAGTATCTAACATTCATATGCTACTAGTGTCCGTAATCGTTGGAGATGAAATTATCTGTCTAATATGTAGTGTAAGTTTCTTGCTGTTGTTTAACTATGTTATGTTGTACCTTGTTTAGGATTCACAAATATTTCTCTGGAGTTAGCATGAATTTAGAAACTGGAAAACATCTACTAC
This sequence comes from Rubia tinctorum, assembly GCA_032355605.1. Taxonomy (NCBI): domain Eukaryota; kingdom Viridiplantae; phylum Streptophyta; class Magnoliopsida; order Gentianales; family Rubiaceae; genus Rubia; species Rubia tinctorum. The sequence goes on from JAULKM010099716.1 coordinate 4,436, forward strand.
CCATTAATATCTACGGCCACAAAACTAAAGGAAGTCAACATGTGGGCATAGTAACATTCTCATTAAATATTTTTACTTTCTCCATAAGTTTGCATTTGCACTATCTAAACAATGCTAGTTACTGTCCGAATACTTTCTCTTTTTTTACAGGATTTATCTTATTCCAGTGCTACTCCCCCCCCCCCCCCAATATTTACATAGTCACCCTAGTTCACCTTATTGTGTTCGCTGATAACATACTATCAATTTATTAACACGATTTGTTATAGCTAGTACAACTCATGTTCCATTCATGTTCAGGGGTGTGATAATGAAGATTTGCCAGCTATCGGTTTGGCCTATAGAGACTGCTATGCAATCTCACGTTCACTACTAAATAATGGCACTTGGTGAGGCTGGTGCTTACAGAATAGTGTAAATGCATTGTGTGGATTTGTTATTGCTATTTGTATTCAACTTGTTATTGTTTTCAAGTGGTTTCCAAAATTGTAAAAAAAACACGATAGGTTACTATGAGTGCCTGGTCTGCTAAATTTCATTTCACAAGCAAGTCAGAATTAATTAACCATCGATTTTTTGTAATGCGATGTACAATATATGATGATGGGATTCCATCATTTTAGGTATTCCATTTCCATCCTAACCAAGATTTTGGCGTCCTAAGGAGGATTGACAATATAAAAAAATTCCACTATCACTGGTAACTTTTAGCAGCCTTAGAATATCATAAATCGTCTTGTTACAAAACTTTCTTACGAAAATGCATATCTGAACTCTGATTCCACACAAAACATGATGAAGCCATTGCATATGACTATATTAGAGAATAACAACTCCGATTCTACTTAAGCATATCCAAAATTCTCAGCCCATTGGGCCGAATGAAAAATAAGGTGCCCCAAAACTAACTATAATCCATCAAGCACATTACAATATCCACTGCAAATATCTTCAACAAAACATAACAGATGGTTCCTGATATTCAATATTCGACATTCAAACATTCATTCATCCAAAATTTTCCTTCCAATCACTCGTACAACTATTTCATATTTATACTTATTGTCGTTGAAGATAATTGGATAAGGAAATTTTTCTTCCATCTTTGCTAGCCCCCCTACTACCTCCACCCACTGACCAAAAAATGACTGCAATACATAAAATGAGAAGATATTTACAATCTTAGGTAGTTCAATGGGCTATGCGTGTTAAACGCTCAAAAATACCTTTTGAGAGAGAAAACATACCTGTTGTGCGACATTGATTGCAATGGGACTCGAATCATGAGTAAATCTTCCACCACTCATGCCTCTCCATCCAACTCACGTCGGCCTCCATAATTACGATCAAATGGATATCTTCTTTTCAATTGCGCCCAGCCTAGTCTCCTCCTATCTGTTGGATCATTCACCAAATACGGATCAGGTTCATCCCAAATTTATCTTACACCTTCTTGATTTTCCTGAACAATGGCCTTTTCCTTGTATTATATACTCTTCCGATCCCTGACACAAATTCCTTCATTAGCCCACAAAGGTCTTTGCCTTCGCCTCCAAGTCAGACTTCAATTTCCGCAGTACCACCATTCCTTCCTTATACAACCCTTCATCGTTCATCAACATAACACAATTGTCAGTCTACGAACGACTACAAATTCACGAACGACCCCTTTCAAATACCGGTTTAACCTTCCCTAACCAATGAAACCCTAACTTACACTTCTTTAGCGACGAATGTGGAAACGAACCCGAAAGAAGAAAATCAAAAATGGAAAAATATGCGATAGGTTGTGAAGATATCAGATGAGAGAGATGACTGAAAACACGGTAAAAGGTTTCAAAAATTGAGCTTCGACAGGAAGATCCAGGTTCCAAGATTTCAAAATTCGTTGGTGTTCTTCTGGAATTTGAACACACTTTCGGAAACTCACACGATCGAACTACCAACCAGGGTCGGACACGTGGGGGTGGGGGTGGGGTGTCAAGCCAGGGGGTTGAAATATAATTCTCCTTTCTAGTGGGAGACATGGTGTTCGAGTCCCAAGAAACCCTCATTCTTATTTGAATTTTCATCAATATCTCATCAATTAATTTTCCTCTCCACCTCCCACGCACGTATTCTCGCGCGCGAATAATCAATATTACACGCAGATTACTCCTGAGCTCCATTTTATGTCTAATGATCCGGAAACAGTCAGTTGACTAGCGAAATTTATGACTTTACTTTCAAATTTTACATATATATCCCTAGTCTCACCTAGGGATGATCATAGGTCTAAGACCCGACCCAAACCCATTGGGTCGGGTATGGGTCCAAAAAATTTAGACCCATCGAGTACGGGTTCGGATATGGGTCTAGATTTTTATATACGGGTCCGGGTCCGGGTCTGAAACACCGAGACCCAGACCCGACCCAGACCCAACCCAGACCCAACCCGTAGACCCATATAAGCCTAACTATATATAATTTTACCCAAATTTCTAAATTACTTTCATATTCTCTTTGTGTTTTTATTTCAAATTCAACAAATAATATGTATTGTATATTTTGTTATCTTGAAAAAATAATTTTAATACATATTGAACTTCAATTATTTGTATTTAAGATAATATATATTTGATTTAGTGAAGAAAACAAAATAGAATATTAGACCCATTTAGGACCCGTTTTGGACCCAAAACCCGTTTAGACCCATCGGGTCTGGGTACGGGTCTAAAATTTTCAGACCCTACGGGTCCGGGTTGGATCTGGGTCTAACTAAATTTTCTTAGGGTCGGGTCTAGGTCTTATTAGACCCGACCCAGACCCGACACATGATCATCCCTAACTGGTATGAATAGGACGATACTAAAGCCTATGTGGTTATGTATGTGAAAAGAAGCTGCTTAGGGTTGCTTTAAATGTTTTTTTGAACCCGAGAGCATAGTCGGGAATTTTTTTCTAAGTCTAGAGCACTGATGCAAATACTTATGTCCAAATGGCTCATACCGATACCTATGTATATGAAATGCAGCTGCCTAGGGCTACTTTAAATGGGGTACATTTTTTTGGACCCGAGAGCAAACCTGGAAAACAATTAAGTATGGAGCACTGGTGTATGCACCGGTGCCTATGTAACTGATACCGGTGTTGAGTCAAATATTTCAAAATTTTATACAATCCCTCCAAATGTAGCACCGGTATGAATGAAAACAATGATGGTGCTAGTATTATTTGATTTCTAAGTTAACTTTTTATATTTACTATTACATCCATAGAAGAAATTTGGAAGCGGTGAATCACAAAATGGAAGGCACCAAAATGCAATTAAATAAGAGACAATTGCGTGTTGAAAATTTGGGCTACAACGGGTGAACGAAAACGCTTCTAACGTATTTATGGAAAATTATGCTATGGCCCAAAAAATTATTACGACATTATCTTTCTCTCCAAGATACACGATTTTTGTTATTCTTGCATGAATACAGAAATAGAAAATAAATGTTTTTTTTTGGTGAAATGTTGGAAACCTCTAATACATGTTTTAGAGTAACTTAGAGTTGATTACTTAGAAGTAAGAATACAGATGTGCTCTTATGCCTGATTGTTGATAAATATTCTATTACGGACTTGGAAAATACAATGGGGGTGTACAAGGTAGCATCACGTTTGAGTGGATTTTAATTTTTAGTTACGAGTAAAGTTTTTTACTTTTTGCACTTAGGTCCCAGAAGTTGTTGAATCACAAAATTGACGATACCAAAATTCAATTCAATAATATACGATTGCGATTTTGCGCTTTGGGCATATATGGGTGATCAGAAGGGTTTTGAAAGTCAACATTGATTACTTCCACACAGTTTTGGAAAATTTCATTGTGAGCCAAAATTGTGTTATCCCATTTTCACTGCTCTATAATGCATGATTTTTTAAAATTCATGCCTAAATATAGAAATAATAAATAAATGATTTTTTTGGTGAAATGTTGGAAAGCGTCAGTACATGTTTTAGTGTAACTCATATCATAAACCCATTTTTCAAAACCTTTTTTTTCCAATTCTAACTTGTAAATGTTTGAAATTTATCTATGTATGAGCACCGGTACGATTACAGATGTTATTCGGCAACATACTAATGCCCATACAATTATAATGCAGTTGTGTGGGGCTGCTTTAAAACTTTTTAAATTTTTTTAAAAATTAAATGAACTTCTAACACCGATATATTGTAACCTATATCGGTGCTATCTATTTTCACACAACAATTTTACCCCCCAAAATTACTATTCCGGTTATAGGCATCGGTATTAGCACCGGTATATCTCATTAAACCAAAATCGGTGCTGGAAAATATTAAATTTAGACTTTTTTCTTCAAAGGTACTGGTATTTAGCACCGGTATTCTGTGAACTGATGCTGGATTTATTCATTGGCACCAATATATTGGTTTATTTTCCAGATTATCATTTCCTATGAAATTCCTAACACCGGTATTGCTCTCCCAACACTGTCATACCAGTACATATGTACTTGTTTTCCAGTAATGGTAGCACACCAAACTAAGTTCACCCATGCGAGCGATGTGCCGCCTCGAATTGGCCACGTAAGAAAACATCAGACTTGACGGTTCACCTATGTAAGCCGCAAACTCGGTGGATAGATATGTCAACCTTACAAAATTTGATCCCTCTACACATGTGATCAACATTAAAGTAATCTAAAAAATGGGAAAAAATTATAGATCCTCTACTGAAAATTCAGACCAACTCCATAATATTTAAGGTCCTTTGCGAATGTAAAAAAAAAACTAGTCATTTTTAGTCACCTAAAATACATTTTAGTAGGTGTGTAGATGTCATTATCTATGCGTACAACTGTCTCTAACCTCGAACCCAAAGACAATTGAATAACCGATCTAAAGACTAGTCAATCCATAGAGAACTGGTATAATTGACTTGAACCATCCAAGCGGGTTGGTATCTACAAATCTAATTTGAACTCTCAAATTAGAATCATCAAAAGTCCGTTGTTTAAACGACTTCAACTTGAATATCTCCTAAACCATCTTAAAAAATATATCAATATCCTACCAGAATTTATAGGAAAAAAAAAGATCAGCGAAAAGGTCTAATTTGATAGAAACATCTACTTAAACTAAAAATATGATATTGCATACTATCTCAAACGCACAAACGCACCCACGCACATGTGCACACACACGCACACGTACACACACACACACATATATATACACACATACACATACATACATACATGCACACATATATATATAATTAGGTTAAGGTGAAAACACCTAATTTATGTGAGACAAGCAACTTATATGAGAACATAATTGAATCATTGAATAATTAAATCTGATGGTTCCATCAAATTATGTTGGCAAAATTACAAAATCAAAATTAAAAATACTCGCAACCCTCAATCATTTCTCCTTCTTCTTCACTAGCCTCCACTGCTCCATTCCTCACCAAATCCCTCTCCTCTCCTCTTTTGCTTCATTCTCTCATAACCAATTTCAGGGTGGTACAGAAGTCTCCTTCGGGAAAAAGAAATGGTCTCTAATGGGATATCAATTGCTCTCATGTGCAGGAGTGTGTATTGTCATTGGACTTGTCCCTTTAGGTGATGCGTCTGCAAAAGCAGCCTGACTTCCATCTCAGCCGGTAGAAACTTAACCTTCTTTGGCAATGGCTTTCTGGAGTCTATCTTTGCCGGTAAGTTTTCCTACAAATATTGAATGATGTTTTCGTGCGGGTATTTGTAGCCATTAAAAAACTTCAGAGGATGATGGACTGGACGATCAGCAAGGTCCTCACATGGTAATTTATTGACATTACTGGAAATTCCCCACATGGACACTGATATTTTTACATCGGATGTCCAAAATCGGTGCTAAGAATTTAATACGCAATGGAAGTACTGGAAATTGAGAAAATAACGGTGCATGGAAAACAAACAAGCATCGATTGGTAAAGAGATTCTACATAACTGGTGCTATGAACTAGTGGCATTGGTAAGATTTACAGAAATTGTGTTTTTGTGCACTGGTTATTGAAGAAAGGGTACCAATCAGAACTTTTTTTTTAAAAAAATAAAATTAAAACCACCTTATTGGGGGGTTGGTTTATTAAGTGCCTCAATCCTTATAATTAGAATATATGAATATCATTTATTTTCCGAGTAAAATTTTAGAAAAACATTTTCCTTGAAAATGATATATCTAAATATAATCTAGATACATTTTGAGAGTAGAAGATGTGTCTCCAAAGCTTGAAATATCGATCCCTAGTGTTAATTGCAAGCACTGGTCAGACATCTTCTACTTCCTCT
>JAULKM010099717.1:0-10764 GCA_032355605.1 Rubia tinctorum
TGGGTTGGGCGAAATCCCCATTTGGTTAAAGATCCAATTTTCCACAATCCAGAGTCTTCGCAAGGAGATTCATATCAATTAAGAAACAATGAAAACAATGAGTATAACTCAAAATTCTAAATATTTGATTGATAAAAAGTTTCTAAAACCGTCGGCCATTCACTCTATTTATAGGGATAATTTTGGCCAACTCAAACCCTAATTACAATTGGAATCTAAATCAACTTATGGCAGCTTTAAGAAGCTAAAATCATATCTAACTAGAACTTCTACTATTAACCCTAATTAGGCCGTGACTTAGTAGAATTAGACTAGAAAAATATTTCGTTATCTAATCTTACCAAATCTAATTTAATTAGAATAAAAGACTATATTTTCAAAAACCCCTAATGGACTGAGTTCAAAAATATTAACTCTTCAAAATCCCACATGGTCAAGTTATTGGAATGAAATAAAATAATAATTTACAATGATCACACTACCTCATTAAAAAACCAAGTGGGAAAAAGAGTATAGTGTTCTTCACGATGTCTTCAGTTAATCGACAAGATTGAATAATTAATCCTAGCCCTAGTTGTCTTCTTCTTTAATTCTTCATCACAAAGTTGATCCATCAAAGCATTCAATGATGCATCCCTAAGCTTCATTCTTGACCTAGTCATTGGTCCAACCATGTCACTTAGAGGATCCCGAACATATCCGTTAAATGTTTGATCAAGAGGTACAATGTCTTCATTTATGGTTGTAGTCATCTTGGGATCTCCATCATCATCAAGTATGGTTTGAAGAACATATTCATAGCCAAATTTACTTATTTAAGCAACCATCAACGACAATATGGTTAAGAGACATACTATTCGATCTTGATAAGGAAAAAATTTCAATAGTGGCCATCTTAATGAATCACTTATGTTTTCACCGGAACCAGGTACTGCATGGTGAAGTTCATGAACCTATAACCATTTAGAGTGGTTAGGCAGTCCCTATCCCAGATTGATGAGATATATAGTGAAAAATTCAGGGTAAAGCATGATAGAAGTTATGATCAAAATGCTCGATTAGTCCACGATGAAAGGTTTCAATACCAGAACTTACTGGCTTCTTTGATACGGCCACATTAGTACTTGAAGTATACCTAGGATAGCATGTCTAAACACAAGATAAATGATGGTATATGAAATAACAAATCGTGTTAGAAATAGTTACCCAGCCCAAATAGCTAAAACAATGGCATTGACAGAGGCATTACGAGGATGCATAGAACAAAGAATATTTCCAAAAGTTTTCAGAGGTGATGCACATATAGTAATTAATGATATTCAATCAAACTAAGAGGATAGATCAGGTTTGAGTATGCTTATAAATGATACCGGATTACTCATACCCGCCCTAAGTGGGATGGATTCCTAGAAAGGAAAATTCAATTGTGGACCAACTGGTGCAATTCCAAAAATCCAGTCCACTAGATAGGATTTCATGGTAAACAACTCTATTTTTTGTAAACTTCACCAATGATTAATGTAATTTTTTTTAAGTTAAACATTTTTAGTTGTGTTTATATATGGAAAGTCGATTAAGTTTTGACCATTGATTCATTAAAATTAATTTAGTTATTAGTGTTTATATATCAAAGAGTTAGTTACAGATTTGTTAAAGTCAAGTTTTAGTTATAAGTGTATATATATTGAAAGTCAAGGGATGATCGTAGATTTGTTAAAGTCAAATTTTAGTTATTAATGTTTATAAGAAATTATTGATTATATAAAGTCCAACCTAGATGCCAATATTTAGAGAAAGTCAAATCTAACCAAACTTGTATATATTTACAATATCAACATGGCAAATCAAACCAAACTTATATATACTTCATAATCAAAGCAATGTATTTTAACTCTAAATAGTCCCTACAATATGTATTAAATGTTGTATCCAACAACTCTAAAGCAATGAAGAGGGGTAGAAATTCAACATTTATTTTATTTATCATCAAAATTAATAGTTTTTATATTAGTTTTGTAATAGATATTATAGTAAAAAGCGCTGCTAAATGTTGTTATCTACCTCATCAACATTTAATACTATTACACAAAGTATTTTTTTATAACATGCGCTTTAATTTACCACCAAAAATTATATAGTTGCAGTTATATAGGAAATAACTGCTATGATTTCCCGTCAATACGAAAAATCTCACTCTAGAAGCTGATATGATAATTGTAATAAAAGTGACTTTATGAAATAATAGGAAATATTAGCGGTTATTGAATTAGCGGTTATTGAATTAGCAGCTGCTTTGATAAATGTAATGAAAGCGGATTGTTAAAATTCATATTATCTATTTTCCGTAATAGTTGCTAAATACTTAGGCTAAAGGGGGGGGGGGGTTTCTGTTCTAAATACTGCACTAGTACGACACGAACAGGGCACAAGCACAGTACAAAGCCAACCCTACTTTCACCACCATATTGGTTTATTAATTAAGCTTCTCATTATGTTCATGATCGTTTAATTTATATGTGAATCGTCTCAAATTGAGTTGATCTCGAGTTTATTCGTGAATGTTCGTGTTCATTCTCACCCATACATCTGATAAAGAGAAATAGAGTCAATATTAATATTTATAGGTTTACACTTTTTTAGTTCTTTTGCATATAGTTAGTGAAAAAGAATTGTCAGTAATGCGTCATCTCTAATGTGAATTCTATGTTCTCTATGGGTTCCTTCCATTTCTTTAGATTTGATTCTTAAAGCTAATATTTTCCCATTGGTTTCCATATTAGATTTTTATAATAAATAATGGTTTGACACATGATTACTAATTTTACAATATTTCATACAAATGTTGATGAATCTTACACAAATATAAATATTAGTTTCAATAAGTCATAATTATATGTTTTTTTTATCAATCACCTGAGTGATAATCAATTCATATGATGACAGATACTCCCTTTAGCTTATATGGACTATATGGAAGGAAAGATTCTGAATCATGTAGTCCTTAAGAATAAACAGGGAATACCGTCCTGTCAAGCTCGATATTTATTGAAATGATATTTGTTTTATTGATGGTTGGTCGACATTTATCAAGGAAAGTGGTTTCTTCAGGGGAGATGTAATTATGTTCAGGTCCAATGGGATGGTATATTTTATGTCCAATTATGTGGACAAAAGAGGAGATGGAAGGTATCATCATCAATGCAGGAAGAAATATATGAATAAGAAGATGGGGAGGAGGATGATTGTGCTGAATATACTCCTGCAACTGAAATACATCATTCAAACAAAAATCGTTCCTCATTGCACACCAAGTCTCACATTCATTCTAAAAAAAAATACTGGTGGGTAAGTTGATTTTTTTTTAAAAAAATTACTAACAGTATGTAGCAGCTATTATAGAAAATAGCCCATATGAATTATAAAATTTCCACATCAAAAGTCTAACCTCTCGAAATGATAAATAAAAAAATTCAACTTACCAATAGCAATTTTAGAACGAATGTGGAACTGGGTGTGGATTGCTTGAATAATTTGTTCCAATTACTGGATTATATTCATCGCTATCCTTCTCCCCATCGCTATTTTGCTTCATATATTTCTTCTTTCATTGATACCGATACCTTCCAACACCTCTTTTATCACAACCATCCAGTCCACATGATTGGATATAAAATATGACATCCCCATTGTCCTTGAACATAACTACATATCCCCCGAACAAACCACTTTCCTAGATAAATCTCAACCAACCAGCAGTAAAAGAAAATATCATTACGACAAATACGGAGCTTGTTAGTCCAAGTATTCCCTGCTTATCCTCAAGGACTACATGATTTGGAAGCTTTCCATCCATATAGTCCATAAAAGCTAAAGGAAGTCTCTGTCATCATATGAATCGATTATCACTCAGGACTTTACTAAACAAAACATATAATTGTGACTTATTGAAACCAATATTTATATTTTTATAAGCTTCATCAATATTTGCATGAAATATCGTAAAATTAGTAATTCATTTGACAAACCATTATTTATTCTAAAAAATTAATACAGAAACCAATGGGGAAATAATAGAATTACGGTATCAAATCTAAAGCAAAAAAAAAAAGGAAGATAGAGAGAACATCAAATGCTCATTAGAGATGGCGAAATACTAACAATTATTTTTCACTAAATATTTGCAAAAAAACTGAAAAAGTAACCAGTAAATATTAATATTGACTCTATTTCTCTTTCTCAAATGTATGGGCTAGAACGAACATGAACATTCATGAATAAACTCGAGATCATCTTGATTTGAGATAATCCATTTATAAAATAAATGAACGTGATAAAAATAAGAAGCTTAATTAATAAACTAACATGGTCGTGCTCGTGTCATGCTCGTGCCGTATTTTGTGCTTCTATAGTTTTAGGCCTACTGTTGTGCTCATGCCTATTGTGCTTCGTGTCGTGCTTTAAAAATAAAAGATGACCTAAGGCCCACGTACGTGCTCCATGCTCTTCATGTCGTATCATGCTTGTGCTTATCATATTTCATGCCTATCGTCTAGTGCTATCTAAATAAGAGTTGGCCCCACATCACACCCACTAGGAGGTCTTTGTCGTACTTCTCAAATAAACAATTTATAAACCTAAAGTGATTCCTACATACAACTAAGTAGATAGTGGAAATTGGGATCGTCCATGAAAAAGAGGGATTTTCCTAAGGGTTCATGCATATAAGCATAAATATAGATATATAGATATATAAAATCAATTAAAGAATGGGGGAAGGAGGGTTTGGTAGGTTTTTCTAAGTTGTGAATTTAACCGACAAAGATTCTATCATAAATAAGAGATTAAGCTAATCATGCAACAAACGACAAAGATTGATTAAATACAAATTACAGGACCTTGGGCTCAATTTATTTACACTTCCGAACATCTTATCTATCTTTGAATCCACAACCTAATTACTAACTTGACTACTTATTGTGAAGATAAACCTTCTATTCTTCTTTGGTAGTAGTTTACAAGAGTGAATTTGACATCTCTTGTAAACCTCACCAATGATCCCCTTAGTTGAGAAACACCTAAAAATATCACATTAATGGAATTGTGTATGAGGAATCAACAAGCTAGGTATCACTTATAAACCTTAAACCAAAGGTCTAAGCATTGAACCTATTTATGCATTTATTAAGATTAATCAAGAAACTTCAACATTCAATGATTTCTCCTACTTGCAACCATTAGATAACATTACAAATAATTCATCATAATCATATTCATATTCAACTAGAAATTATAACATCATAAACCCAATTAAAATCTCTAACTCATGCTCTTGGATTCCCAGTCAAAAGAGAAAATTTTTGCTACTTTCATCAACTCCTAACAGGTTATCACACAAGCAATTCATATCATCAAACTTCAAATCACATAAATAACATCAACAACCAACATTAAAGCTCCATAAATGCACAATAGTCAAAGAATTAAATAGATTGAAAGGATTCTCAAGATATGGGCAAGGAAGCTCCAATAATTCGCACCCAATACTAAATTTAGCTACTAGAGTTCATACTAATGTTCATAAGAAAATTCAATATTAAAAAAGATTAAAATAAAATAGAAACTAGGGTTTTGAAGAGGGGAAAGTCAGGGAAGAGTAAGTTCCAAAGGAGAGGATAAGAGTTGGTATTTATAGTACAAGAATAAGCATGAAGTATGATAGGGCAACAGTCTGTCGCGACCCGTGACACAAACGTCGCGACAGGAACAAAATGCTGCATCTTCATTTCTTCACTTTTGTTTTCCAAGTTTTCAAAATCTTCACTTCACTTATTTTGTCTCAAATTCCTAAATTATTTAAACCCAAAAGGATGGTCTTCAAATCCTCCAAACTTCATATTTTCACCTCGTAACACAAAGTTCCCTAGAAGAGTAGTAAGAGCGCAAAAGCCGCTCTTAACTCTCCTAAGTTAGTTTCAAGGTAAAATAAAAATATCTAGAGGACAAAAGTATACAAAATTTAGTCCAAAAATTCCTAAAATAACCGCATAAAATGAACAGATGAAACCTCCCAACACTTGAACCTTACTCGTCCTCGAGTAAGAAAAGATTCAATAACACAAAGAAGTTCATATAATTATTTCCTAACACTAATATTCCTCCAATAAATAACTCACAAAAACTCTCATTATCATAAATCCCAAAATCAAAGATCAAATGAAAATTTTCACATACCACAACCCCATTTCCTAATTCTACTCAAATCTACCACCTGTCATTTCACTCATACCCACAAACCATGTCAAAATCCCGAAATGATAATATCAAAATCTAATGGAACAAAATGAAGTCCAAAACCATATCAAAGATTTAAGCACATACTTCACTTCATAACAATATATCAACCTTAAACGAAGTACATAAAGAACCAAGATTTTATAACCCTATTTCATTTTCTCGCTAAGTCACCCTATCCCAAGATTTCCTATGAAGTTAGGCTACCCAATTCATCCATATATTCACCAAAAAATTATTACTTCAACACTGACAAATGAGTTGATTAGTAACAATTTTTTCTTTTTATTTTCTTTCTCTCTTTCTCTCATTTTACCTTGGAGCCCTTTCTGGTTTTCATTTTTCCCACACATCATGTTTCATTGACTCACATCTCACCCACATTTAGCTTCTCATTTTTACCTAGGCTGCCCCTTTGGGTTTTCGACCTTTCAGGCCCCCAATGTTGCCTAAATTACCCTCTTGGGTTTTCAACTTAGCGGGATCATTTTTTTTATTTTTTCCATTTTACATGTTTTCCAATCAAAGTAGCAAAAAACATCCAATATTACATGCAGGTAAGTCATTCGACCCCTCCCCATACTTGAAACATTACACTACCCTCAATGTAAACATAAAAGGCAAAATGCGATAAAAATCAAAGTGGGAAGTAAAATTACTCACAATCAAGGATAAAAAGGACCATCACCACCAAGGAATTCTCTGCTATAGCGCTACTGGTACTGGGCTAGCCAATCTTCTATTCTCGAATGCTGCTCCCTACGTAGCTCTGCCTCAGGATCTGGGTCTAAAGTGCTGCCCATGTGCGCCTGCATCTGATAGACTTAGGATGAGAGATGATCTATATCTTCATCCATGACTATAAGGCTCTGGGAAACAAAGATGGTGTGATCCATAATTATCCCATCCTACTGGCAGAAGTCGGTCTTTATTGTGTGCATCAGCTGGCTGTAGAAATCTAGAGTGAGAAGAGGAAAGGGAGGCACCCTTCTTGGTTGGAATGTGTACCGGGAGAAACCGGCTCAACTTTTGCTCAAATTGAGCCAAGATGCCTCATCCGGCACAATGGCAAAGTCTGCTACTAGTGTGTCTAACTCCAGATTTGTTCGCTGAGGTTGAGGAAGTCTCATAAATGGGACCCCTGTTTTCCATTACAACCAGTAGTAATCTCTCTACACAGTTGTTGTCTCAATTAGGTGGTACTTCTTCATCGTTGTTGTCTCAACTAGACCTCAATTTGACCAACATAGGGCATAAATTCAGAAGCTAATCAAGAAAAAGGTGAAGGTAAATCTGATGAACCACGAGAGGTAAGTAAAAGGTTGAGTTTAAAAGAACCATCTATAAAAATATTACCACAATTTCCTCTTAGGTTGGAGATAAAGAAAGAAGAGTTTATAGATTTTTATTCTATTTTTGGGAAAATTGATATTAATCTTCCTTTCTTGCAGACTGTAAGGCTACCACCTAAAAACAAAATTTTGAAGGATTTTATTGCAGGGAAACCAAAGGACTTCAGTAAGATCATTATGGGTGAGTCAGTTTTAGCGGTGATAAAAAGAGACTTACCACCCTAATGTAAAGATCCAGGTATGTTCTATTTACCATGTTATATTGGTGACAAAAATATTGAATCAGTTATGTGTGATTTAGGCACTTCATTTAATGTGATGTTATTATCTGTGTATAAAACGTTGAGTGTGATGGAGATGGTAGATACTAGAGTAGTAATCCAATTGACAGATAGATCTTTTGTATATCCTGAATTTTTTTTAGAGAATGTACTTGTAAGAGTCAATTAGTTTGTTTACCCGACGAATTTTTTTGTGATTAAGTGAATCATACTGGTGGTAAGGGAACCTCGGGTGTGTTGTTGGGGTAGACCATTCTTAAGAACCAAAAAACCAATAATTAATGTAGGTACGGGGACAATATGTCTTGACTACTATGGTGAAAATTTTACATTCAGTATTGATGAAGCAATGAAAAAACCTATAGATTCTAAAATTTTATATGCCATAGATGTCGTTGACCCTCTTGTCTAATAATTTCTTGAGACTACAATTTTGCAGGAAAAGATGGAAATCTCATTACCTACAGCTCCAAATGAGGTAATTTTTCAAGGATTAAGTGATGGAGAAATTTGGCAATTGTTATGCGCAATATACTCTCAAGAAGAATTATCTAGCACTGAAACCACCCTCGGCTTGGCCACATAGGAGCCGTCAACCCTCAGTTTGGCCAAACAAGCATCGTCTGCCCTTAGTTTGGTCAAACAAGAGCTACCTAGGCTCTGTTTGGCAAACACACGCAATCAGAAGAGCTAACTTCACAATATGAATATATAGAGCTCAGTTTGGCCAAACAAGAGCCTTCCGGGTTCAGTTTGGCCAAACAGGCACCGTCTACCCTCAGTTTGGCCAAATAAGAGCCACCTGGACTCAGTTTGGCAAAACGGGAGTAATCAGCCAGACCACTTCCATCAGATGTGAAAGCACCGGTCTTGGAGTTTAAAGTCATTACCTCCCAACTTTAAGTATGTATATCCTGGGGATGATAATACTCTTCCGGTAATAATCAGTACGGAGTTGACCAAATCACAAGAAGAGCAATTGATCATTTTTCTGAAGAAATACAAAAAGGCAATCGGCTGGACCTTAGAAAACATAAAGGGATTAGTCCAGATATCTATATTCATCATATTTTTATGGAGGATGAAGTGAAACCCACTCATGATGTTCACCGAAAACTCAACCCAAATATGAGAGAGGTGGCTCTTAAGGAAGTGTTAAATTTACTTTCTCTTGGAATTATCTACCCTATTTTAGACAGCAAATGGATGAGTCTGATTCAAGCCGAACCCAAGAAATGGAGTTTTCAAGTGGTTGAAAATGACAAGAATGAGTTGGTTCCCACACGCCTAATAACTGGATGGAGGATGTGCATTGATTATCGGAAGTTGAATGATGCAACTCGCAAAGATCATTTTCCATAACCTTTCATCGATCAAATTTTAGAAAGGTTGGCAGGTAACAGTTTTTTCTGCTTCTTGATGGGTATAGCGGTTACTTTCAGGTATGTGTGAATCCCGAGGACCAGAAGAAGACCACCTCTACATGCCTCTTCGGTACTTATGCCTATCGGAGAATGCCATTTGGTCTTTGCAATGCTCCAAGCACCTTTCAGCGTTGTATGATGAGTATTCTCTCCGATTTGATCGAGAAAAGCATTGAGGTATTCATGGATAACTTCAGCGTCTATGGTGATTCGTACGACGTGTGTCTATGTCGTTTAGAGCAAGTTTTGATTTTTTGTGGGAAGAGAAACCTCGTGCTCAATTTTGAAATTGTCATTATATGGTTAATGAGGGGCTAATCTTGGGGAATTTAGTTTTGAAGAAAGGAATTCAAGTGGACAGGGCCAAGGTTGAATCCATAAAGCAACTTCCATATCCTACTTGTGTACGAGAGGTTTATGGATTTTGGGACATGCTAGATTTTGCCAAAGGTTCACAAAGGATTTTGCAAAATTTACTCAACCACTGACAGAACTTCTTCAAGGTGATATGCAACTTGAGATGGATGATGTCCGCAAGAATTCCTTCAATGTGTTGAAGAACAAATTAATATCATCTCTAATTATGCAACCACCGAATTAGAATCTCCCATTTGAATTGATGTGCGATGCAAGTGATTATGTTGTTGGAGCAGTCTTGGGACATAGAGTGGGGAAGGAGATTCATGTGATACACTATGCCTCAAAGACGTTAAACCCGCCGTAGAGCAATTACACAACCACTGAAAAGGAGTTGTTGGCAATTTTATTTGTGTTTGAAAAATTCATATCTTACCTCCTTGGCTCCAAGATAATAGTCTACACGGATCATTCAGCCTTAAAGTGCCTATTTGCAAAAAAATTCTAAACCGAGGTTGATTCGTTGGATTTTATTTTTGGAAGAATTTGATTAGGAGGTTAGAGACAAGAAAGGTGTAGAAAATCATGTGGCAGACCATTTAAGTCAATTGATCAAACCTGAAAATGGTACACGGATTCAAGTTTCCTTTCCTGAGGAGCATCTCTATGCAACATCAGCCTTCAGTTTGGCTAAACAACCCCCCTGAAGCCTTCATTTTGGCCAAATAGACCCTTGAGATCTCCAGTTTGGCCAAACAGCCGCCATCAGCCCTCCATTTGGCCAAACAAACCCCTGGAACCTTCAGTTTGGCCAAACAGACGCCTGCTCCGCTACTTAAGCTAGGCCAAACAGGCCCTTTAGACCTCCTGTTTGGCCAAACAGCCTCCAGCCGCCCTCAGTAATGGTCCGAAGGAGATGTAGTTGCTTGGACTTTTCTTTCTTATTCAAGATTGGGGGTGGGCGAGACAGAAATGGGGGTCGAAACAAATACTTCAAGAGATATCGGCTAAACGAAAAGGGGATTTGTGCTTTCCTCTTAAAGTAGGGGTTGGACCAAG
>JAULKM010099718.1:0-10764 GCA_032355605.1 Rubia tinctorum
CCGATCAACCAATTTTCAACCGCAACCTTATGACTCCAACGCCGGCAAATGAGTAGATCGTAACAAAATTTCATTTTTTTCTCTCTTTCTCTCATTTTGCCTAGGAGCCCTTTTGGGTTTTCATCCTAGCCACACATCATTTTTTTAAGGCTCACATCTCACCCACATTTAGTCTCTCATTTTTGTCTAGGCTGCCCTTTCGGGGTTTTGACCTATCCGGGCCCCTAATGTTGCCTAAATTTCCCTCTCATGTTTTCAACTTAGCGGGTTCATTTTTATTGTTTCTCCTTTTTAAATTTTTTTCTTCAAATTTCCAAAAGCAATTGATTTATCCATAATGTCTAAAGTTTACCAAAAGGAAAATATCATAAATAAAATCTAAAGTATCAAATATCCTAGAAGAAAAATATTCCAAAAAAAATCATCTGAAATGAAAATGTGCAATCCCAAATGCAAAATAAAGCCAGCAAAATAAAGTCAACAGCTAACAACCCCCCAACACTTAAACCATACATTTCCCTCAATGTATCAAAGCTAGGGCAACCGACAATGTATATCAAAGTACGAAACGAAGTGCGGGTGTACGAAGAGGGAAAATGCTCACTATCCTTGACGGGAGGAAGAACCACCATCTCTGTATCGCTGCTGAGACTCGGTCATCCATGCCTCATTCCTCATACGCCTCTCCTCGCGCCTGGCTGCTTGGGGATCTGGTCCCATGGGGCCACCAGCCTGTGCTCGCATGTCCCACAATGCGAAAGTGAGCTGGTCGATCTACTCATCCATGTCCAAGAGGTTTTGTGACATGTACAAGTTGTGGTTGTACATCATGCTTTGTAGCTGGGAGATCAAGTCCGATAGAGGTTGCTGAGGGTAGCTGTGGCTGCTCTGCCCCTCCTGCATAGGGTCCGGGTGAGGGCACTGCGGAGAAGGCTGTGGTGACTGGGGCTGCATCGGCTCCTCTGGCGGTGGATCCATGGAAAAGGGTATGGCACCCTCATCAGAGTGAATGGGGAGGTTTTTAAGCTCTCTCTCAAATCCCCGTCTGCACTCCTGATCTGGCTCAATCGCCAAATCAGTCACCGGTGTATCCCTCTCTAGCTTTGTACGCTGGGACTGTGGCACATTTATGAAACGGACAACCACTGGAATGACCGCGGATCAGAGGTGGTCTTGATCAAATGAAAGTTGACCATCCGGGTTAACTTGATGCGATAAGATAATCCTTGACCAAGCCTCTGAAGGCCATCAAGTAACTTAACGCCCAAGTGCTCTGCCAGAAGAGTAATCACGCCCCCGACCGAAATCTCATCCTTATCCTTCTTTGCTGCCCCCAAAATCTTAGTCACCCCAAAATCTGCTTAGGCTCCGAATCTTGTCCCCTCACTGGTCAACTCTCATAAAACTGGATCTCATCATTAGGGACATTTTTTCCCTCAGCGCGACAAAACATAGTGGAAGATAAGAGGCGATGCACATACCGAAGCGCCGGATGGATGATGGTGTCGTTCTTATCCCTGACATTTCGGGGTTTCTTGGTGATAGCATACCAGAACAAGAAACTCTACTCCATCGTGGGTGTATGCCTCTCCGGATTAAGCCTCGCCCGGATCTCTGCGGTGTCCCATCCAAAACCTGCCTCGATGTTCGAGAGACTCATCTCATAGGATCGGTTGTTCAGGTGGAAGCGAATGAACCTCTCGCATGGCACCCCATCCACCTAAGTATAGGTCTTAACAGTGGATAGAAACTCGAGGGTGTACCTCTGATAAATGGGCGCTCCTCAGGATAGAAATCCTCCCAAACTCCTTTTTTCAAGAAGGCGTAAGATTGGCTCCTTGAGCTGTAAGGCATCCAAAGCTGCTTCATAAGCGAAGCAGGTCTCCTGAATCTTTCTGGTGGACAAAGTGTCCCACCGCTGAGCATAAGCGCCGGTGATCCGACGCAGTCCCATAAATATGTCTGGGACTAGTGGAGGTGAAGGCTCAGGTGCTGGAGGAGGAAGTGGAGGTGGGGCAGAAGGACCTGCTCTAGCTCTCTTCTTCGGGGCCATGTCTATTCAATACAGCAAACACATCAGGTGCACAAGGAAATAAGAGATGCAATAAAAACTTGGATGTTCTTTCAAAACAAAATATTTACACTAACTAATATGCAACACTTAGCAATAAGAAAAATGCATGTAAGTCCATGTGCATATAACATCCCTAAATATAATACTAACTATGCTAGGCTGAAATAATAAAGCTATGTATCCTTAGCAAAACTAGACTAAAGTATAAATGTAGCCAAATTAAACTAACCTAAAGAAAGCAAAACTAACCTAATCAAATCCAAACTAAATCATAATCTATGTTTAAATTACAGTTAGAATGACAGCCAAAATTACATCCTTAATCAAAATAACAGCACAATTTACATCCTAAAGGCTAAGCCAAAATCGCCGGTAAAAATCACAGCACCAAGCATCATAATTTACAACCAACATTAGAATGATAGCTCCAACTGATAACACAATTCACAGCAAAAAATCAGAACAATAGCTCAAAATCATAACCAAAATCACAGCAAAAAATCATAAAACTAACAATCACATCATCCATATCAGTTCAACAATTGAATATATTCACAAACATCAATTCACAAAAATCATATTCACATTAATCATCAAAAGTAACATTCTTCAAAATTTCCCAACTTATCACAAATCAAGAATTCAAAGTTATAAAGCAATTAAGAGCAAAAAGTTGAAGAATGTTACCGAATTGAAGCTAAGGATGAAGAATTTATCATACCCATAACAAAATTGACCCTAAATTTTTAAAATTTCCAAAATCTAGGGTTTTTGGGTTTTTGATGGTTTGTGGGGACTTTGGATGATTTGGGATGGAAATCTGTGAGAGATAGGTGAGGGGGAGTGATCCGATGGCTTTTTATGGCTGATTCCGGCCGAGTGTGATGGCGAAAAGCGGCGGAGGTGGTAAGAGAGGCGGCGGTGAAAGGGAACGGGCAGAACTGAAGTGTTCTACCCATAAAATTTCCCTTTTATACGACCAATGTCGCGAGCGTGACAGGGGCGTCGCGAGTCACGATGATAGGCTTAACAGAATATGAACAGTTGCCGTGTTGTCACGCTATTGACAGACATCACCGCGATTTGCGACAGGGCATCGCGACTCGCGATGGCTTTATCGCTACTCATGAATGTTTGCTCCTGGAAGTTGCAAAATGGTAAAATTTATCTGATTTTTGTCTCGATCGCGAGGAGCTTGTCGTGACTCACGACGGTCTGTTACAACTCGCGATGCCTTCATTGCGATCGCGAATGTTTGATCCTGGAAGTTGCAAAATTGGGAATGCTTACCTGATTTCCATTGCACTCACGACAGGGCTGTCGCGACTCGCGATGGATCTGTCGCGACTCGCGATGGATCCTTCGAACTCGCGATAGACAGGGTTTTTCACTCAAAACATATTCCAAAAATTACCAACTTTCGAAGCCTTCTTGTACTTCTCATTTCCTGCAAAATCATATCAAAACACCACCGTAAAAGAACAAAGCAAAATCATGAAGAAAATAATGACAAAAATTGAGATTGAACTAAAATCAACGGAAAACCATGAATGACTCTCCGGATAATCAAAATAAGGTTATTTAACATCGTCAGTACGACTTACCTCCCTTCTTGGAGTTTACTCACATTGTTCGGAAATGTTGGCTTCCTCTCCTCTATCTGGCACAAAACACGGGGGATCCACTTCATCCCCTATCAAGACTTTCCGCATATAGCTCAATGCCTTCTTATGTTCTCTCAACATGTGCAATAGCTTACCCATTTGGTCCATGGAAATATCAATTGAATGAGCATTTGAGGGTTTCTCTCCTTCCCCAAGAGATGAACATTTAAGCATTTTCGATGGTGGTTTGCACTCTTCCACCGAACTTGAACATATATTACCAATACATGTCAGAATATATTAAAATACATAAGGTTGATGTGAAATTGAAAGATTGATTGTATTGAACCTTCCTTACGTACGTTATACGACACTAACACTTTCAGGGGGACTAGGGAAATGTCAAGTTTGTGCTGAAAGTCCATCGATAACTCTCTTTGTCCTATTACAGAAAATACACATGAAACAAAATTTATGTTAGATTTTGGTTTTCCCCAAATGATGTACAAATAGTAAAGTCAAGTGCATACGACATAAATCTTAACATGGAAATGTGCCTAGCCAAATTGTGGAGCTCCTACCGCTGTACAAGTTTCCTGTTGTTCCCAGGTGCAATGGAAGAGAGTATCACATTCATTACTCGGGGAATAGGAGGATGAAGACCCTGACTTTGAAGGGTTTTAAGGAGTTTCTAGATGCTAAGGAACTCAGAGTTGAGGATACACTCTACTTAGAGCTGATCAATAGTGACAGACATATAGTTTTTAATGTTATAGTTCATCCCTATAGATATAATTAGTTGTTTTTTCTAGACTTCATCTTAACATTTATGTCAAACAAGTTTATTCGTATTTGGAACAATATTCGTATTGTCAAATTTTAATCTATAATTTATAATCTTTTTGTTGAATGTTATTTTAATGTCATTCAATCCTTAATATTTAACCTAATATGTGAACAAAGTTTTAATAGTAGTATCATTAACAAAACTGAAAAACACTTGTGTATAATGAATAATTTGTTTCAATCAGTCTGAAACTATCAAATTGTTGTTGCAATTTTTTTTTGAATAAACTCAAATTGTTGATTGGCTGCTTGGTGGGCTGAAATTGTTAGGCCCACGTAAGTTTACGACGTCGGTTAGGGGTTGACACCATGTCGCCTTATCCAACATTGGTGCAAGATCCCACAATGCGAGACAGACTTCACAATGGTTCAAAATGATGCTGTTCTGAAATGAGTATAAATTGGGGGACCCTAACAATCGGTTCAAGCTTCTCTTCACAACTTTCCCGCAGTCTCCTGTTTCCTTCTCTTCTCTCTTGTAAAAAGGTATGGTTTTTCTCATTTCCTAACACCTAGTTTTGGTAATTCATACTTTACATTGTTCGACATGTGGTCTGTGAATGTGTTCACTTTTTTTGGTTATCTAGTTTTGTCTCAGATTTATGAGAGTGTGAACTTTCCTTGACTGTAAACGTAGGTACTATGTTTTGGTATGTCTCCAAAGGGTTCTTGTTTAATTTGATGTTGATAAGCTTCATTTTTTCTGGGTTTATGTGTTTCTTCCAATAGTTTCTTCTGATAACTGCGATGTCAGTAAGCTATCTGCCACAACTCAGTTTATGCGATTATGGTGTGACATCGCAGATTCTTATTTCTAGTAGCTTGTTCTTCAGTTTGAGACGTCCCATCTATGTTGATCTGACCTTTGGTATGATAGAAATGTTACCGATGTCGCATTATGGCATCTAAGTTTGGTTTGGATTTCCATATGCAACCCAGTTCTTGTGTCAATCATATGTTCGGTTTTACCGACCAATTTGTGAAGTCGCTGGTACATGTCGACCAAACTACTTCTCTGGACTGACATGCACTTGCTACAGGTTTGCCGACGTCGTACCTTGCATTCCATAGGCCAGTTCACACTTAACATTTTCACTTTTCAGGTCTTTAACCAACTTGCACATATATATATATATTTATTAACACATCTTCACACTTTATAACAACTAATATTTTTTGGTTTTCATACAGTTCACCGCACAACGGAGCAACCCATAGCATGTTTTTTTTCGACTTGAACATCTTATGATGGCTGTTAAAAACCCACATTTTCCATTGCACTCTAAAGCAGCATAATTTTGGGGAAAACCCAACTTTGGTAAGGCAATTAAAATTCATATTAGTTGTTTCTAATTGCTTATATATATATATTTATTTATAAATAGAGTAAAATGCTTAGATGACCCCCAGTTCGTTGGAAAGTACAAATATAACCCTCAGTTTTTCAAAAGTGCTAGTATACCCGTGGCTAATTTTCAAAAGTGCAGATATACCCATGACAGGCCAAAATATGTAAACTTATACCCGAGTACCCCCTTTTTCCTCCTAATTTTTTTGGGTACAACTGCTCACTTCAATGACTGTGGGTATAGCATCACTTTCAAAAAACTCGGGGTTATATTTGCTCATAAAAAAGAATTGAGGGTTATATAAGCACTTCATTCTTATAAATGTTTCTAATGAATATATTTTGGGGTTACTTAGTACATCTGGAGGGACGTTGTGCCACTACTGCTGAAAGATAAGACCCCTGTTGTGCTAAGGTTCTACGAGATAGAGTGGCGAATGAACTACTCAGGTGATGAGAAGATCAAGGCCTTGTCTTCAAAGGGTTTTGGTGAGTTCCTTTACGGAAACCACCTATGCATTGGGGAAACCTTATTATTCAAGGTCATAGAAGCTGGAGACATGATTGTGTTCAAGGTCATCATAATGCGAGCTGATTGAACACATTTTTGTTCTGTTGGAACTTAAAAAATTATTGATCAAATTTATGTAGTAATTATAAGCATATTTTCATGATTCGTACTGTTTCTCGAATTATTTCACTACCATATTTGAACAATATATAATTGACTGTATGTGCGATTTGATCTGTGTATGAGTTAAAAAACCATTTTCAACCGTACCATTCAACAACTTTTTCTACTATCGTTTCAAAAACCAATGAACAAATTATTTTGTAGACCGAAGTGAATCACTTTCAAACAACGACAACCAACAAAAGTTAGCCGAGGTAAAACAAAACGAAAACATCAATCAAGAAGAAAGGCATGGGAACTTCTTTTCTACCATCTTCAAAGTCCTTGTTGGTTGTTGTGGTTTTCCACCTTATTCCAATTTTTCAATCATAACATAACAAAACTCAAATTTTTAAATAATACTTTCTATTTTTTCAAAGTCAACTCTTTCCAACTTCAACCTCTAGATGATTTATCATTTACGTAACTGTGATGTCGGTCACCCGTTGCACTCCATGTCGGTGATAATGACTTATATTGCAACATCAACGGGCCTTTTTAAACAACATATACGATGCCAGTCACCCATCGTACTTCATGTCGGTAAAAATGACTTATATTGCGTCATCGGCAGGCCTTTTCAAACAACATATTAGACGTCGCAAGCTATTCGATAAGATTATTTACTTCAATTCTGTAAATTTTTACTT
The DNA here is from genome assembly GCA_032355605.1 of Rubia tinctorum. NCBI lineage: Eukaryota > Viridiplantae > Streptophyta > Magnoliopsida > Gentianales > Rubiaceae > Rubia > Rubia tinctorum. Next base: position 7,196 of record JAULKM010099718.1, read on the forward strand.
CGGTCAAAATACCAACCAAGGTAAAAAATATATTATTTAGCTCAATTATTTTTTTAACTAAGGTAATAAATTTTATTTGTAAATAAAAATAACTGGGGTAAAAGAAATTTTTACTTCCGTTATTTGACCTAACCCAATAAACTAATGTAAAGGGGGTAGGGTAATAGGTTACTTTTCTTGTAGTGAGAGAATAATAAACATCAGTTCAGTTTGGTGAGAATATGATGGTGGCTCAGGAGAAAAAAAATGTTTTGTGGATAATAGTGTGTGTAAAAATTTGGTACATGTTCAAAAATATATATTTGTGAATGAAATGCAAATTAATTTAATGTTGACAAATAAATATTCTCGTCATTTCGGGGAATGGTTAGAAGTTTCTCAAAAAATAAGGAAATTTAAAGTATAAAGTAAATGGCAAGATAATTTTGTTGGTTTCCTCAAGAAGGGGCATTTATAGAAAAATAACTTTACTGGTTTGGAATCCTTCAGTATTTCTATATAAGTATTTGTGTGTTGGGGAAACTTACCTTGTATCTCTTACCCTTTTAGGAATTTCATAAGTCAGTCGACTTTTCAAGGACTCTATATAGCGCAAAAGGTGAATTATCTGTCCCACTTATTACTTTTTCAAAAGCATGGTGGGTGAGCATCATGAGTCGCCATCCTCCACAGCCATTCCTAATGTCATTAGCAGTGAGGCAAATGATAGTGATGTGTGGGTTGATGATGAGGTGATTCCCAATGAAGAGATGCTCTTGACTAAGGGGGTAGTCAAGATGGTAATGATAGCGATAGTATTATGACGACAAATTATTTAGTTGCTTTGAAGGAGAAACATTCCTTTTTTGAATGAATGTGATATTAGGATACCCAACACTGGTGAGAGGGTGCAGAACACTCTTGCCTAATTGTTTAGCATGTATGAGCATCATGTGTTGTACAGTTTGATCGCACCCATCTCGGATAACATTCTTGGTGAGTTGGAGGGTTATAGTGTTGGTCTTGCCGAGCTTCATCCTAAGACCCTCCTGTAGCATTTTTTTAGCGTGTACGAGCATCACATGATGTATGGGTTTATCGTACCCATCCCGAATTACATTATGGGTGTGTTGGAGTCTTAGGTGTTGTTCTGGCCCAGGTTCAACCTTGGGTGTGGCTATTATTTTTTATTTAAGGGAAGCATATTGTAGGCTATGAAATATTTTTAGGTGGAGTTGTTTATTTGTTTTATCAGCTTCAAAAGGTGAGGGTCATTGAGGCTTGGATTACTTTTTACCTCAGTATGTCAGTGGTTCAGCTTGTGCAGGGGTTTCCTAGTAATTATGAGGTTTGGAAGCATAGGTTCCTGTTTTTCCGGTGTGCGGATGGCACACCAATCCATTTGTGGACGATGTAATGCCATTAGATAGGGAATCAAAGTGGAAGAGGGACCAACGCTCTGTGAAGGAACTAGTTATCTATGCGTTAAATAAAAGGAGGCTTAGATAAAAGAGAGGTTGTCGCCTCACCCATGTATGCGCCATTAATGATTTATTTGAATTATGTTGATTGTTTGTTGTTATTGGTGAAGGCTCTCGCTAAGCCTGGAGAAGAATTAGGTGATTGTCCTGAAAAAGTCCCAAGCTTGGATCATGGTCAACATGCAGGTAACCATGGTGACCTGAGCTAAAGGTGAAAGAAAGTGATGCAGGGGATTCCTTTCGGACCTCCACAATCTCCATAATCAATATGAGTTAGATCAATCATCCAGTGTCTCTGCAAACAAGATCTTGGGAAGTTCCCAAGACTAAGCTCTGACGCCCAAGTCAGCTTTCATTTTGATGTAAGGGTTTTGTTGGTAAAAATGCCATTACATTTCTTACTATTCTTGATTTCAATTTATAGCTGATGAGCTATGTGATAATGGTTGATCATGGCCCAGGTTATTCTTACTATTACTGGATCATGGCCTCGGTAAAATAATCATGGACGCTGATCGTTTTTCTTCTCGAGGTGAGGTGATCCTTGCGTTATGCAAAGTGTCTTTTGTGTTCATTGTATCGATTCGTGGGTTGGAGGTCTAACCTCTGGGGCTAGACTTCGATTAGCTTGGGAAGGTGTATACCATAAGCCCCCACTCCCATCCAAGAAGTCATGAAGAGTTGATCTAATATAACTTTTATCGGAACAAAAAAAGTGTAATTATGAGCTAAAGTAATAAAGAGAATATGGAACGCTTAGTAAGTAGTGGTAAAAATTTGGTGGCAAAGTGAGAATCAGCTCCTTGGTTAAGATATTCGGGAAAGTGCAATCAATTTGTTTACTTATTTCGTTTGTTGTTGTTAATTGCACAAGAATTTATGGGTAACTTAAAAATATAAGAGAGGCTATGAGAGTGCAGTTAGCGTTAGTGCATTTAGCAGCTACTAAAAGACAATTAATAGTTTTAGTTTCCAAGTACCTAAAGGGGAATACTGATAGTCACATATTTTTGTCAACTCTTTAGCGTGATCTAATCTAGAAAGGGCGGGTTGTGATAGAATTATTACATTAGGTGATGTACCCATGTTGATGAATGAAGGACTTTCGAATTTGGAACCTTTATATTTAGGCTCTTCTTCAATTTAAAGGTGGTTTAGAATTCATCAAAGGCGGTTATATTGTAGAAACTCCTTTGATGGGCTACCTTTGGCCCAACTATTTAAGCATTAGGGTTTTTATCCATTTTCTTTTATGGTCTTGAATTTTTTTTCCAGAAAAGTGGCCACAACCATCTTCTTTAAAATAATTTTGCAGATCTATCTCCACCCTCCTCCTCAACCCGTTTCCACCCTGCTCCTCCACCAGTCTCCACCCCACTCCTCCACCAGTCTCCACCCCGCTCCTCCACCCGTCGCCACCAGAGGCCTCCACCCATCCACACTGCACGCTTTCGTCTGTAACCACCACACACCTAAATATCTAGAATTAAGTAATTTTTTCTGTATATTTATTGAGAGGATCCGGTACATTGGATAGAGTTATATGGTACTTTGAATGAATAGACTAATTAATATGGTGCTTTGCTTTGAAAATGAAAAAAAATGGAAAGAAAAAGCAATCGGTAACAAGGGTTACAGAGTTGTATGAACGACTTTACTCCTATATCGCTGCCGGAATCTCGGGAGGTGGATGGCTAGGTTGAAGAAAGCTTTCATACCGGCACCAGGAATTGATGGTTGGGGATAACATTTCCAGGAATCGATATTGGTTTCCAACAACTCTTTTAAAGAACTTCTTATTTAATTTCCAAATTTGAAGTTGAATTTAGAACTTGATTAAAGGCGGAGCTATAGAAGGAACATGAAAAATGTCTTCTCTAGTACATTGGAACTACCTTTAATGACACTTATTTCTACAAGTGAGGTTGCACTAAGTACCTTTTTTATGGGACCTTCCATAACTAAGTGTTGTTCAGTAAATATTGTTACTGGTTCTCTTTTTGCCATTAACTTTTTGAATGTATCAAGCAGACAAATGAAAGTCCCTTTATTTTTATCCGCAATGAAAGTGCAACCAAACATCACATTGTTCCAATGGTTGCTGATTCC
>JAULKM010099719.1:0-10764 GCA_032355605.1 Rubia tinctorum
ACCCTGCGGGCTAGACGTTTGTAGAGAAACCTTGTAAGTGTACCCTGCGGGCTAGACGCTTATAAGTCGAGTTGAGTATACCCTGCGGGCTAGACGCTGCGATTCGTGCATTTATTTGAGTTGGACAAGATTCTCACATAAATAAAGATCCAATTTTCCGCAATTCAGAGTTTTCTCATCGAGATTCATATCATCGAGATTCATATCAATTTGTTTTCTAGTAGTGGTTCTAGAATCTGTCATTTTCTCATTATTGTTCATAATTCAGGGAAGGAATTGATGTAGTTAATATGACTATGCTTTCCGAAATCTAATTATTAGATAAAGTCAAAGAAGCGGACAAAATGCCAATTCACAAGGGATTATTGCAACAAGTTGGTAACCAACTTGCAAAGAAATTCCATCATTACATGGATAGCAACCTGGTTATTATCCTCAAGGATCAATTGGCAGGAGTGTCTCATAACCACACTATACTTCTTCAGAAATAACATAAAAGGAAAGGATCGAGGTTTTAAAAACGACCACATGGTTTGTTGTGAATTATTTATTACTATACTTCGGAAATAACATAAACGGAAAGGATGGAGGTTTTAAAAACGAACACGTGCTTCGTTCTGCATTATTTATAAATATAGAGCCTTCCATTGAAATCGGCATTGGAAGGCGGTTGTTGAAAACGCGCCTATAACCGCCATAAAAACATCCTTACAAATTTGGAAATGATTGTTCGGACCCAGCATATAAAAATTAAAGGTTGTTAAACCACAATTTAAGGTGGTTATTTAAAAACCATCTTTAATTATGCCCGATTAAATGTGATTTAGGGCATAACCATCTTTAATTATGTCAAATTCAAAAATAACTCATTCCAAACTCAGAAGAGGAGTCTGATGTTGTTTCCAAGCTCGTAAAACCCAAGGGTAACATGTTGGAGATTTTTCTTCTAAATTCGGAAAACGTTCGGGTCCTATTTCCGAATTCGGAAGATGTTAGTTTGTGCAATTATTACTTAGGAAACCATTTCCGAGTTCGGAAATGGTCCAGTACATATTTAAAAAATGCACCCAATTCATTTAACGCTACAAAATCCTAAAATTTTCAATTATTAGCTCAAATTTCTTCCCCATTGATGAAGAAGAGATTTTATACTTGAGAATGCATCATTTTCCATTGGAGAAAGTTAGTTTTATCCAAATTATATACTTGGAAAAATTGAAATATTATTACAAGATTTATTCAGCGTTTTATATCTATATTTTCAGTTGGTGTTTGAGATTAGATAGGGTTATGATTAATTTTGAATAAATCCTCATCATTTGTTTAATTGTAAATGACTTTTAGGATAATTAATGGCTTGAGATGAACTCATATGTAATGAGCTTAGAAAATCACCCGAGTACATGCCATTGGTTGAATAATTTATTTCATTTGCATTTGAAGATGCTTCTAAAAATGGTGTGGTGCGAGTATGATGCCCGTGTAAGGATTGTAAAAATTGCGTGTAGGGGTTTTTACCTTGGTTCTTAGCCATAAAAAACCGAGGTAAATGTGGGCGTAGTAAAAAGGATATTTTTACCACCGTTCATAACCGAGGTAAAAAGTATATTGTACCCGATGCGCACCATTACGAATGCGTTATCCAATGTATTTAATACATTTATTATCATATTTTGTTTCGTTGATTGTTTTTTAGTTATGTTTGCAAGAAAAAGGGTTTAGATGGCCACTTTTGGTTTTCTTGTCTAAATCTTGCTTTTTGTAGACTTAGTTTGAACTAATGGACACATTGTATTCACGGTTTCCTAGATCTTCCTCTTTGATCTCATTAGTAGGTTGATCATGAGTACTTTTTCATTTTCTTTGGTGGAAGGCTATCTGTAAGGGTGGTAGTAGATATTTGACGGTCATTCCCAAGGATGGTAGAAGATATCGAAGGTCATTCGCAAGGATGGCAGTATATTGAAGGCCACGAACTCCAAATCATGGTAGTAGAAGGAATTGGGACCAAGAAAGGTGGATTCGAAGTTTAAGAAGGCCAAAGAAGAAACAGAGTGATTGTTGTTTGAGGTTGCACGGAGTTCTAGAAAATATTAGAGAAGAATCATCACTTTAGGGTGTAATCATTGGATTCGTCGTCTCGACTGCTATAAAATTGATTACATGAACTCCCAAATCAGACCAATGGTCTACCCATAGTGGAGCGAAGAAGTTAGCCAAGCAAACTAGCCACAACACACACCAAAAGCTAGCACGGCCCACACCAACCGGCATGGCCCATATCACCAGGCACGGGACGTGTCAAAATTTGGCTTGAGAATCCCCTCTTTTCACTCCGAAATTGGCTAAGTATGGGGGCGGGATGTTCCATTTTACACATCTCGTGCCGTTTCAAGTAAAAAATTCCAAGACCAGCCTACATGGTGTGAGGAATGATGCAAGGTGTGCCGAGGTACTGAGAAAAACTTAGTTCCAGGCAACGGGGGCACAAAACGATGCATGACACAAATCAGAAAGGAGAAAAATGAGGACCGGGTCGGTGGCCCGCGCCGGATGACACTGGGCACACCCAAAACGAGCGGCACGGCCCATGCCAAGACAGGAGCGCCCAACACGTCCGGAAAGTCCGGTGCCAGGGTTTCCGCTCCGCGCGGGCATGAGCCCTTGATGGCTGCTTGGGTTTTTGGCCACTTTTTGGGCCTATTTTTATGCCCAATTCCCTACTGCTTTGTATAAGGACATTTTTCTACTAGGTTTTAAGTTTATGCTCATTTTTAGATCTCAGTAGGTGTCTACCAAGGATTGACGACCCGACCACGATTGTGTTTAGTAGATTACTTGATTCCTAATATCTCTGTGGATGACCCCAGTACTTGCCACTATCTTCCATTCTTGGTAGTAAATTAGTAGGAACGGCAACATATAAATTATATCTTTAAACCCTAACGGTCATCCTCTCTTGTTTAACGACTTGGGAAGGGCCGGGTCAAATTTTGGCGTCATTGCCAGGAATGTTAGTTTAACAGTCTAGAAGTTAGCTTGCACAACATGTTAGTTGAGTAAGTAGTGTTGTTTTTGTTTTTGTTTTTCTTGATTTTTGTTGTTGATCTTTCTTACTTGTTTCTGGTTACTTCTAACCCTATTTGCTAGTGTTGATTTTACTTGGCCATTGTTCTATTCCTTTTTTAGGGTACACACCTCGTGCCAAGAACTTGGGAGTTTTACATAGTTCAACAAATTGCACATGTAGTAAGCAAGGAAGGAAGAGGAGACCTAGGCCAGAAGTTCTACAAGAACAACTTTCGGTAACCTTAGAGAAAGAAGAAATGACGGAGGACAACCATAACTTGAGAGAGTTGATGGCTCCAAACTTAGAGAGTCAACATCTTTGCATCATCTTCCCACCGATGCCACCAAATGTGACGTGTGAACTCAAGAGCGATATGATTCAATGCTTTCTGACTTTCCATGGGATGGCCGAAGAAGATGTAAACAAGCATCTTTTGGAATTCCACCGAGTTTGTACCAATATGGAGCTGGCGGGCGTTTCAAAGGAAGACTACAATCTAAGGGTGTTTCCCTTCTCACTTAGGGATTAGGCCAAAGATTAGTTATACGATCTACAGCCCGGTTGTATCACCTCATGGATGGATATGAAACACAGATTTCTTGAGAAATACCTCTCAGCTTTAAAGTGTGCGGGGTTGAAGAAGGAACTTTCCAAAATCTCTCAGTTTGCTAATGAGTCCCACTACGAGTATTGGGAAAGTTTCAAGAGATTGTTGGCTAGTTGTCTGTATCATCCATTCAAGGAGGGAGACTTGGTGTAATATTTTTTTGAAGGATTGTGTGATGATGAGATGCCTATGGTGAACTCCGCTTGCCACGGTTCAATTTCGAAAAAGATCCCAAGGGAATCAATGGCACTCTTCGAGGAGATAGAAAATGGAATAAGGCAATTTGGTAGAGGATCTAGGGTAAAGCTCGTGGATGAACCATCTCAATCCCCGAAGTTAGAGGAGCAAGTTCAAGCTCTTACTTCAATGATGAAATAATTCATGAAAAGAGGAGTCAAACAAGAAAAAGTGTGTGATGTTCATAATATTGATCATCACATAGATGTGTGCCCATAAGTGGTGGAGTACTTTGAGGAAGAAAAGGTGTTGAATTTCAAAAAGGTGGAAATAGGCCATAGTTTCCTAGGGGGAAATGACAAGGGTTCCATGGGAACCAAGGAGGAGAAAGGCAAGATCCCTGTACAAACACCTTCAACCTGAGGTACCGCGACCACCCTAACTTTTGTTGGAAAAAGGAGAACCAAATGCAAGAGTACAACCAATGCGGGAAAGCTCTACCTCAACCTTCTTCGAGGGGAGAAGGGTCTTCAAACAATAACGCCTCTGTCTACAAGTCTTACCGAGAGGAAATTCTTGAATCAATCATTCAATTGGCCAAGAAACACGACATATTTGCAGAGCGTACAAGGTTAGAGATTGAAGATCGTAGGATGAGGGCATTCTCGAGCATCAAGAATCTTGAGATTCAAGTCGGGCAACTTGCCACCTCGGTAAGCCAAATTGAAGCAAAAGAGTTTGGTAAACTTCCTTCCCTACAAGAGATCAATCTGAGGAATGGGAGTACTTGAAGTTGAGAAGCAGGAAAGAGGCGATTGAGCCCGAGAAGAAAATCCTACAAGAGGACGACTTGGTTATGAACAATAACCAAACCAATTTGGAGGAGTAAGAATTGGTTGTGCAGGAACCCGTCAAGGAGCTTCCAACACCTGAAGCGAGGTTTAATCTCTCGTCGTCTTTCCCTAATACACTTAGGGGAAGGCCAAAAGTGCTAACCAATGATGATCATATCCGGAAAATCTTTGTGAAGGTGGAGGTTAGTGTCCTGATCATAGAATTAATTGAACATATCCCCTCGTCTGCAAAAAAAATTTAAATTGCATGTACAAGAAAGAGGAATAAACCACTTAAGAATGTAGGTAAAGTTAAAATAGGTGGATTAGGTGGATTCACCACTCTTAGCCATAAAAAATTTCTACAAAATGTGATGACCTCGGCATATTTTCAGTTCCTGTTTCTTTAGATGGTAAATTGGTGAAAAATGTTATGATTGATCTTGGAGCTTATATTAATGGCATACCTTCTTGCATCTATGAAAACCTAGAAATAGATGAACTTAAAGAGACTAGGATAATCGTTTAAATGGTCGATTACTCCCAAGCTAGTCCTCGTGGACTAGTGAAAAGGTGATGGTCTGAGTTGACAGTTTGGTATTTCTGGAAGACTTCTCTGTCCTTTTTTTAAGGTTCCTTTTTTTAAGGTTAAGAATCCACCAATGGTGAATGGGAGAATTTTATTGGGCTCTTCTAACCTCCAAAAATATACCAAATGAAGATATCTATATCGAGTGTACATCATAGAATGACTTGAGGCTATAGTGAACTTGAAAGACTTCTCCATTGATCATTTTGGATATGTTTCCTGTAATCGATCTCCACCCCCTGTGTTAGTCGATTCAGGCTAGATATCCAATGAGATCATACTGGAGAAAAAAATAAAACTACTGTACACAAGATTAATAATGTACTGACTAAGAAGATTTAAAGCCGAGGAAGTTAATTTATGTGCAGATGAGTGATAGAAGTGCAGTGTGTGTTAGCAGCCTTGGTATCAAAAGTAGAAGGCATTGCTGCAGCAGGAGATCGAATCAGCAAGAGCACAAAAAATCACAGAAACAGGAGAGACTATGTCATTGAATAGAACCGTCGAATGCATGGAGCTGCAGCTCCTTGAAGAGTGCTATTGGATCTGTAAGTTGCTGCTCCTTGAAGAATGATCTTTCATCCACTCATTAAAACAAGGGTCCTGAAAATGATAGAGGCATTAGGTAGCATGATGCAATAGAAGTTAAACAAGTCAGCCATGAAGATGAAAACAAAACAAGCCAAGAAGAAGTTCTATTTTTAAGCTAGCTAAAGCCTTGCTTGGTAGATAGAAAATAAGCCTAGTAACAAGAGGTAGGCTTATTCCTTTCAGTGAGAAGTCTTAACAGCTGTTGTCATTGAGGTCTGACTCTAAGGCTAGGAATGTATTCCTTATCCATAAGCATGATCCCTTTAAGCTCTTTTTTCAAGTTATGCCATGATAAATAGTTATTATTTGATTGATGAGCCTCCTTAGATATAAAATCAGGTGCTAAATTCCCTTCTCTCTTAGTGAACCTCAAGCTTGCTCCAGTTTTTGTTCCCTTCTCCCTTCTATGTCCTTGATATAGCGCACAATGGTTGCACACCCTCAATTTTATTTGGGGAGACCTTTTCTCTAAACATAAAAGGACTAAGATCGATGTTCATTCAGAAACACTAACCTTAGAGGATAACATGGATAGCGTTGTGTTTGATATTTACAATTTTAAGCATGATTCACCTAACCACTCTCTTGTTTGTAAAGGCATAACTTTGTGTGAAGAAGATGTTCAACATGATAACTCTCACATGATGGATGATTATAATTACCTTGATGTAACTCTTGATGTTAGCGAGAAAGATAGCATAAGTGATGAGGTTTTGGAAGAATATGAGAGTGATAGAAATAATCCTCCCATGCACTTTAACTGTGATGAGCATGTTGATGAAATTATGGCCTTTTACAATGTTATTTATGAATTGCTTATTTTGGATTATTTTTCTATTCTTACTAACACGTCGTAGGATGCGAGAAGTGGCGAGGACATAAAATATCGGTGCCTGAGTAGAAAAATATTGGTGCCTATGTACCTATTCTGCAGTTGTGTAAGAATGGGTTTGAGCCCATTAAAGGCGATTCTTCTGCGTTTAGAACCGCATTTAAAATGAAAAGGTGACCTGGGAAATCACTTTCAAACTTGGAAGTGATTATGGACCTTAATTAAAGGTGGTTCTAAAGGCGGAATGACCTTTAATTGATCACTATTAAAGGCGGAACGACCTTTAATTAATTAGAACAGCCTTTAAAATGGGCTGGAGGGACTTCCGAACTCATAACCCCTTCAGGACGTCAATTAAAGGCGGTTCCAATGAAACCACCTTCTAATGCCGCCTTTAATATAGCTCTCTATACAAGTGTGGTGTTTCAAATTCTTAACTTGACTATATACTCCCTCCGTCCCATAATTATTGGCCTATTTACTTTTTCAAAGTCAAATTTGATTAACTTTGACCCCAAATATAAACTAATATATATATAATAAATATATCATGTTAAATATTGTTAGATTCATCTTAACATCTATTTTCTAAATATCAAATTTTTATACGGAATTTTTGTATGTAGTTAGAGATAATGACAGTCAAACACGATCAACGAAGACCATGAAAAAATAAATAGGTCAATAATCATGGGACGGAGGGAGTATGTTTTATTAAGACAATTCCATTGACTTTAACCGTCAATCGTTATACGAACATATTAAACATTAACATGACATAACATAACATGAAATAATCAATTTCTGATCCGATTACTCGAATTGACACCTTTAGTGAATCATTAGTCCCATTTTATGGCACTAACAGTCATGCCTCCATCAACGGCAATAACATGTCCAGTTATGTAGGAAGCCGCCGGGAAACATAAGAATGCTACCACTGATGAAATTTCTTCAGGTTCCGCAACTCGGCCCATCGGAGTTACTGATTCTATCATCTTCAAATGGCCGGACTCGTTGAGCCAAGCATCCACTAACGAGGTTCTGGTATAACCAGGAGCTACACTGTTAACTCGAATTTTATCTTTTGCCCATTCACAAGCCAAGCTTCTGGTGAGCTGATTTACTGCACCCTTTGTTGCTGAGTAAACTGATAGATAGTCAACACTTACCAAGCCTGCAACGATAGATTTAAGATTTTGATTGAGATAAAGACTAAAATTACATGTATTATTCAAAATAAAAAATATTTATTTATAAACTAAATCTTACCTGAAGAAAGTGAATGATAAAGATAAAATGTAATATAAAAGTTTATTTTTTTTCAAAATAAATAAAGTCAGTTTTCTACGAGTTTTAGACCCTATTTATCGTTTGTCATTTAATTCTCCCCCACCAAAAAAAACAGACATGCTTAAAATATATACACATTCTTTAAGTCACTTTAATTCCAAGTATTTGTAGGTTATCTGCCACATTCAATCTAGAAATTAACGCAATCAAATGATTTGCGCTTTTTTTTTATAAAAAAATGTATCATTGTGGCCTATCCATTATGGATAGGCTCCCTAATGTTTTACCTCAAATGTTAGAATTTTTTATAAAATTTAAATATTATATTTTAAAATGTTAAAACAGGTAATAATGTGTATTTGAATGTGAAAATATAAAAATATATAATATAAAAATACACTTTAAAATTTCTAAATTTAGTACTCCCTCTGACCCAATTCAAACTGCAATTTAACTATTCATTTAGTCAAAGTTTCATAACTTTGACCATAAAATTGAATTAGGATACAAGTATAAATTCTATTGTGTGATACATTGCTAGATTCGTTATAACATATATTTTCAAAATATCAACTTTTCACAATTTTTAATTGTCCTTAATGAGAGATATTAATGGTCAAAAAATATCAAGTCAAAAGTCAAAGTGTACCGTTTGAATTAAGACAGAGAGTATGTAATTTAACAATACAATGTATAAATGAAAAAAAATGCAATGATCTGTCCAAAAATTTTATGGACATACTACCTCTTTGGATACCCCCTAAAAAACAGTATACAAGAGACAGATGTAAAGAATGCTGATGTACATATGTTTTTAGTGATTAAAAAGTGAGATTACATAAGAAGGTACAAAATTAAACTAAAAAATTTGTAAAAAAATCTAAAATAATATTTGAAAATATCAGAGAGACCCAGGTCTTTCTTCTCTACAACTTATCTAAATTGATCGAATTTGAACTGAATTGATTTAAACTGGATTTAATTGAACTGGATTGAATTGAATAAAACTGAACTAAAAATAAGGGCGTTAAAAATAGTAATAATATAACTAAAAAAGTTAAATTTCACCAAATTAAATATGTATTGTACTTAATTAAACTGAAATGCAAATAAGTTCAACAAGACCTTACTGAATTACGAATTTTTATCCTAATTTATCTTTCTTCTCCTTAAATGAACCTACTGCACATTTCTCGTATAAAGCCCTAAAATAGAACATGTTGAATGGTTTTACTTAAAGCTCATGCTATCAACATGTGCCTTTTTCAATCTGTAAACTTTTAAATAAATCATAATACAAATTTTAAGAACTCACAAGATCCCCCGTTCATTGTGCACCATGTCAATTGTTTGGGGGACGAGACGATGTTGTTGTAGTTAAAGACATTGAAACACGATGTTGTTGTAGTTAAAGACATTGAAATTAGGGGCAGAGGCACATGGGGTAAAAATTTAAAATAAAAAGTATGGGGTAAAAATTTAAAATAAAAAGTATCAGCCCCCTATGATATCGGAAAATATTTTTCAGCTCCCTCCACATTTTTATCCTGCCTCCGCCACTGATTGAAACAACGTATTTTTCCGTCCCACCTAAAGGTTCCCATCCTTCTTACACAAGCATTTATGTTACTAATGTTGCAGAAAAAGTGGGGAATACAGGTAAAGTATACCTGCCACAGAGGAAACGAACACAACATTTGCAGCCCCAGACGCCGCTTTGAGAAGAGGATAAGCAAGTTGGGAGAAATGGAAGTAAGATTCAAGATTAGTAGACATTTGCAGAGAAAAGTCATCGGCAGTAACATCAGCAGACGGCTTCATTACATACGTCGCAACGTTGTTTACGAGGATGTCTAGCTTGGAGTTGAAGACCGATGAAACCTTTTCCATTACCTGCTTTCTCTGCTCTCTTGAAGATGCATCACAAACTGAACCAGTGACTTTGAACCCCTTCGATCTCGCCTCTGCTAAGAGTTGTTCGAGCTCGGCCTCGTTTCTGGATACTGTGTACACTGTGGCGCCCAGCTGAGCGAATTCCTCGACGATTGCGCGGCCGATGCCGCGAGTACCACCAGTTATGAAGGCTGTCTTGCCGGAAAGAGACCATCTCGCAGCGTTTGCTACTACTGTGTTCATAGGTGATTCTTACTTGCTTTGTTTCTAATATTGTTGTTCCTTTGTGCTTGTCTGCTTGATATGTAAGAGAAGATGTCTACTTTATATAGAAGGAAATGAAAAGGCTAGAGTTTACTTTGTCTAGCCAAAATGCATAGCAGCCTACTTTGTATCTGATCACTGGTGGGAACGGAGAAAATGACTATTTTGGTGCTACAGTAGGTGAGCATGGACGCAAAGGGATCAGCATATTTTTATTTTTTTATTTTTTTATTTTTATATCTTATTTTTCCTTTTTTTCATCCTTTACAATTTTCGGAAATCAAAATAATATTAAAAAATTAAATTCACCTAGAGGACGCATTTACAAAATGTGTCCTCTTTATTAAATTTTTTTTTCAATTTTTGGAAATCAAAATAATATTAAAAAAATAAATTCACCTAGATGACGCATTTCTTCATTTTTATTTTTTTTAAATAATTTTCGGAAATCAAAATTATATTTAAAAAATTAAATTCATCTAGAGGATGCATTTACAAAATGGATCCTCTTCATTTTTAATTTTTAAAATAATTTTCAAAAATCATGCTATCATTCACATGATGCTTTTTCAGTTATTGTGATGCATAAGCAAGTATAAGAGTGAGGCAACCATG
>JAULKM010099720.1:0-10764 GCA_032355605.1 Rubia tinctorum
ATAAGGAATTAATAAAATGCAGTAAGCAAATTCAAGGGGATATTATCACCTTGTGCGTTTTTCTAGTAGGATCATATCAATTAATGATGCCTTCGTAGAACCTACACAAAGTTAGTCAGCTTGTCAATAGACAGTTAATATCTCAAAGTGTTGTCAAAATTTCATAATTTTAACCTGCATATGGTATATGGGCATATTGAAGTTAATACAACACAATATAACTCACATGTAGGGATCAAAATCTGATTCTGAAGACTTTCTCGATCCCAAGCTATGCTTCCCATATTGTATCTAATCGAATCATGTTTTACAAATTGAAGCTGCAAGTTCCAATCCCACACATAAAGCATCACGATAGATGTGCAACAGAATAAAACTTCCATCCTATACCACATAAGCAAACAAAATGAACCAACACGTACTGATGACTGAATATGAAGTATGCTATATTAAACATAGGTAATACTCCGTACTTTTTGTAATGTGAAAGGATTCATATAGCAGACTACAAATCGTCCAATAAAGATTTAGTTGTTGAACTCAATTTTCTACACTAATCAAGAATTTTAAATGTTTATGTACTACTCTCTCTGTTTTATGCGAAGAGTTCAGAGAAATTTTAAGGTTTAGTCATTTGAATGAATACACAATCCTTGTAAAAAAAACTCAATAGATGGCAAAAAAATTAGATGTTCACTTTTAATCAATAAAGAGAGATACCTCATCCCCATCCTTTATTCCATATCTAGTAATATCATCAGTATAATAGAGCAGTATTTGACCATTATAGCTCAAGCAAAAATGCTCCCAAACAAAATGCCTGAACTCAAAATCCGAATATACAAAAAAAGTAAGCAACAAGAAGAAACCAAATTGCCCATATGCACTAATTTTGCATACCATGAAATCTTGGTGAGCCTCGCTTTGGGGAGATATCTGAAATTAGCCTACTTCAACTGCGTCATCGGGTCGGTCTTCACCACTTCAATTTCTATAGTGATCCCATGAAAAAAAGGAGAAAAATAACAAGAAACTTACGAAACGAGGTCCCATCCAGCTTGATTACTCCACGTCATTGGGTTCCTGCGAGAGCTTGTCGTACGAGAAGCCCCAAGATCGCTTCTTCTTCTGGAGCGATCTTCTCTGGGAGGTTAATTGAAAATTATGGAGATTTGGGGAGAACCACGCTGTAAGTGGGGTTTCTTTGAAATAAAATTTATTTTTAGAATTTTTTGTATGGTTAAAACTTAAAAGGAAAAAATTTTGGAGTAAAATTTTTAGAAATCTTGAGAGCGGAAATGAGCAAAAAAAAAAAGAGTCGCCGAATTTCATGAAATTCAATTATTTTTTAAAAGTTACACGGTCAAATGTGGTCGTAATTTTTATGCCGTAGTCGAATCCAAATTAAAAGGGTTTTTACAATGGTTTTATAACCAATTGCAACAACATATTGTTTTTCTTGTAAATAAATTGTGAGCTATTACTATGATATCAAAATTTTGTTGTAAATATATATTTTTTACCACCATATTTTCACCCTTTTTGTAAAATTTGGTTGTAAAAGAGGGAAATTTCTAGTAGTGCATGGAATGATACTCCACTTCAACCGAAGAACGAGAAACTATAAGTTGCTTCTTGATCTTCCATGAAACCGGAGAATCACTGATCATCACAAAGTACTCAGAAAGAGAGTGCCATGTAATAGGGCATACAACCCAATCAGAATCATAATAAGCAGTCAATTGTAAAGAACTACGTGAAGAGAGAAATAAACATTGACCAAGATGACTATTCAAGTAGTGGAGAATGCGAATCGCAGCTTTCCAGTGAGAAACACAAGGAAACATCATAAATTGAGCAAGCGTATGAACTAAATAGCTAAGCTTAGAATGAGTAATGGTAAGATAAATGGGGTGACCAAGCAGGCGCCGATACTGCTCAGGATTATCGTACATGCATTCAACACGCGCAAGATCATGTTGTTGCTCCATATGAAAATTAGTTGCTTTAGAAGCTGATAAACCCGTGTCAGATAAAATGTCAATGGTATATTTCCATTGTGAGAGAAACATCCTATCCGGGCTTCTAGCAATCTCTATACCCAAGAAATACTTAAGTGGACCAGGATCTTTCATGTGAAAACAATAGCTCAAGTATTTCTTGAATTCAGAGATAAGTGACGAAGAACTACCAGCAATAACCAAATCATCCAAATACACAAGCACGTGCATAGAAATATAGCCACGAGAGAAAGCAAAAAGAGAGTAATCTGCATTACTCTGAACAAATCCAAATGTGCATAAAGCTTGAGCTAATTTAGTAAACCAATTGCGAGGAGCTTTCCGTAGACCATAAAGAGATTTTTGAAGGTGACATACCTGTCTTGGAGGCATAGGATAGCCAGGAGGAGGGTGCATAAAGACCTCTTCCAGAAGATCACCATGTTAAAAAGCATTATGCACATCTATTTGATGAAGTTTCCTACAACGAATGACCGCAATAGACAAAAACAGGCGAGCCGAACTCATATTTACAAGAGGAGAAAATGTCTTAGTGCAGTCAATTCCTTCAATCTGGTGATTTCCAAGAACCACCAGTTGAGTTTTGTGACATTCAATGGTACTATCATATTTGAACTTGGTACTATCATATTTGAACTTGGTACTATAAACCCAGTTGCAGCCAATTGCAGTTTTATTTGGAGAGAGAAATAAGCCAATGTCCAAGTCTGGTTGCATTCAAGAGCATTAATCTTATCAGCCATAGCATCACGCCAATGAGAATGTTTTAACGCCTCAGAGTATGTGGTGGAATCTGCAGTAGAATTTACTGCACCCAAAAATCTAGAATGCATACTAAAATATTTACAGCAATTTACATAATCAGTTAAACTATAGAGAACACCTGAGGATATTGATGGCGCACGAGTGATCGTAGCAGTGGGGGGGGGGGAGGGGTAACATCAGTCATAGAGCAGACTTAATCATCCAGATAAGCATGAGGTGAGCGATCGCGAACACTGTGTCTAGGAGGAGGAAAGTCGGCCGCTAGCGGATAAAGGCGGCTTTGATATAGGCAGTGGAGCAGGTGCTTCAGGCGGTGGGACGGCGTGATAGGTGGTGGTGCGGCCATGGAAGGCCGAGGGAAAGCCATGTACAGTGGCAGAGAAGTCGTGTCAAGCAACAGAGCAAGCAAAGGCATCGGCGGAAGAGCCAGCCGGTGATCAGCATCAGCGGAAGTTGCGTTAAGTGGTGGCTGGTCTGGCATCAGGGTGGCATCCATCATCGGCTGAGGTGATGCTAACGGTAAGGTTGTGGCACCGCTGATGCTGATGGCGGAGAGTCGTCAAACTAAATATCAGTGTGCGTGTGTATGTGTCTGGGCAGTATGAACATGGACAGATGGCACAACATACAGAAACTGGTCTTCATAAAAATCAACATCTCGACTATTGAAGAAGGTGTAGGATTTCAAATCATAAAGGCGATAGCCTTTATTTCCAGCAGGATACCTAATAAAAAGACATCGTCGACTTCTTGGAGCAAACTTGGCACGAAATATGGAGATGTACGAGGCAAAACACGAGCATCCAAATACTCACATAAGCTTGTAGTTTGAAGTGCGTCCATAGAGTAACTCAAATGGTGTCTGTCCACTGAATTGCTTTGTTGGTGTCCAGTTAATAAAAAATGTAATTGTGAGAACACATTCTCCCCAAAAATTAATCGGTAGATTAGCTTGAAAGCACAAAAGATGAGCCATATTTAACAAATGACGATGTTTGCGCTGTACACGAACATTCTTCTGTGGTGTATCAACCATATAAGTCTAAAAAATTATGCTAGATTCAGCAAAGTATGATCTCAAAGGCAGAAAAGTTTGTACCAATATCAACACAGACACGACAATTGAAGCGCTCAAACTGTTTCTTTATCAAAGCACAAAACTTTACAAATCTAGAAGCTACATCTAACTTAGCCACTAACAAATAAACCCAAATAGCTTGGGAATAATCAACACCTATAGTTAAAAAGTAAAATGCACCACTAGAAGATGGTGAACTATAAGGCCCCCATACATCATACTGTACTAATTCAAACAAAGAACTAGCATTTGAAGAATTTAAAGGAAAGCTATGCCTACTGTGTTTTGCTCTATGACACACAAATCAAGAAATAGAAGTATTATTTTTGCTAAAATGAAGAGTAGGAATAGAAGACAACACCGTAGAGGATGCATGTCTAAGATGTTGATGCCATAAATCAAATGAAGATGCAGAAAATGAAGCAACTGTCGGAATTGTCTGCGGGATATGTGAATGAACGCGCGCATCCAACAGACGAAGCCAATAAACCCCCTTTGCTATTCACCCTTGCAAATCACAATCCTCGTACTGATTTTCTGTAAAATGCAATAATTTTCAGCAAAAAATAGACATTTTAAGGAAGATAATAATCTAGAGCATGATAATAAATGGCATCACAAGGTAGGTATGTAAAGCACATGAGTAAGAGTAGTATCTCCAAAACCTATAGAACCATAATGGGTGGCAGACGACACAGATCCATCTGGAAGTAAAACATTAACAGAATCTGTAGTAGCAGTTATGTCAATAGGAGAACCTTTGTCACCAGTCATGTGATATGAGACTCTCGAGTTCAGAATCCAAGGTAAAGTAGGCTTAATTGAACCATGGTCAGAAGGGTAATGTAACTAATTAAATAAATAAAGGGTAGTACTTCATTGGTCTTTAGACAGAGAAGAGCCGAAATAAGATTAGTCAGGGGAGCCAGAGGTCGCTGCCGCAAATCCTGGCAGCGAGGTGACGGCGCTGGTGAATGGAGGACGAGGGAAGCGGCGGGTAACAGCTTTAAATATAGAGGTATACATCGAAACGGATCAGGACAAAGTAGCAGCCGAACTAGAATAGTGGTAGGAGAACAATGTGGGCGCGTGGAGAAATCCAACGATGGTGACGCATGATGTACAGTGGCGGTGCATGGATTACACGTGCGACACGTACGAGGTCGGGAACTGAGCTCGGTGACTGCAACGGAAAGAGCCAATCTGGAAGTCAGGCACCAAATTAGCGGCAAATCAGACAAGAACCGGGGGTGCGTGAATCAACTACGATGGCACGTTTCGCGTCGTTGGCAACGCGTGAGGGGTTGTAGCAAGAGCAGTCGGTAGTGTAGGACGTTGGACGGTGAGGGCAGCTTGGAAGAAAGAAGCGGCATTTGTTGAACATCAAGCTGTGGAAAGGACAGCGGCGCGTGGGTAACATGCGCGGTCGAAAGAGGCAGCTGAAGCTTGGAAATAGCAGCGGGAATTTTCTTTAGGGTTTCAGAATTTTAGGCTCTGATACCATGTACAAGATAATGAGAATAATGTGTGATTGTATTCATGATCGGGGGTACACTTATATAGGTACAAAAGACCTATATAGAAAAGGAAAAGGAAATATAATATAATTACAATTACAAGTAATACGTATACCATATGCCTCTAACCACATAGTCATGGAAAATGGAGCATAGGGTGATTGTGTTTGTTTCGTAAACGATGTGATATTTTAAGCAAAGTGATAATGGAGGAAATTATAAAACGAATCAATCTTGTTGGGCTTTATGTGCAGCCCCTTATTTGTGATTTGCTGCAGGGAAGTGCCCTTGAAAATATTTGGATGAAGATGTCCTTGATTCCACTTCAATGAAGACCATAAAAAGCAACAGATTTTTACATTAAGATTTGTGGTAATTATAGATTTGGTTGTTATTGTTTGGTGATATATTAATTTCTTATTATGCGAACGTGTATTGGATTAAATGCATTGTTGTAGTTATTGTCGTGTTTATGATTGTGATATTGTAGTTTATGGTTTTTAAGTAGTATTGTGATATTGTACGGTGTGGTTTTTAAGTAGTATTGATGTAGTTACTCTAGATTGAAATGAGATATAGTGTTGAATTATACATTCAGTATATCTATAATATTTGCATATCCATAAATTTGTCGAGATGTATCGTGCCATATAGAAGTGCAAAACATATGTACGGCAACGTTTTTAAGGTGAGTGATTAATTTGTTGATTTTGTTTATGAGTTTATTGAGTATGCCTTTGGTCGTGAGAAGCGAATCTTATGCCCTTACCGTGATTACTAAAATGAAAATAGTATACTAGTGGAGACATTGGTGATTGGAGGCGGTTCTACAAACCACGGATGGCACTTTTCAGGTGAATTCTATGGCTCCGCCTTTGATTGGGTTTGAATTCAATTCCGAATTCGGAACATATATCGGAGATTATAAAAAAAATGCCAAAAACAGAGATTTCTAGCTACCCAAAGCATTTGATGGAGGTGGAGAACAACAAATAAACCCAGAAAACAACAATCTCACACCATTTTCAACAACAAAATATCAATCTCTAACATTAAAAAAATAGACCCAGATCTGTAGGTGAGCGGCGGCACTAATGGAGGCAAGCGGTGGCGCAAGAGTGGACGCGTGGTGGCGATCTGTTACATGGGAAGAGATATAATAATTGAAGGGTTTAGATGGAGAAAAGGCAACCGTTGGAGAAAAGAAGAGCGGTGGGGCCGCTGGGGATCAGTGGAGAAAAGGGCGCCATTGGAGAAGAGGGAGCCACTGAGAATCGATGGAGAATAGCGGCGCCGCTGGAGAAGAGGTCACCATTGGAGATCAGTGGAGAAGAGCGGTGCCACCGGAGAAGAGGTTGATCTGCGGAGCCGCTAGAGGGTGAAGATCGACGAAGAACAAGAAGGAGATCGATCGGAGCCTCCACTAGAGAAAGGAAACAAAGGCTTGTGTGTTTTTATGGAGGAGAGAGAAAAATAACAAGAGTGAAAACCCTAAGTTAGTGGATTTATTTAGTAGGTGAAAAAAGATAACTCATTCAAGTCGCGGTTCTATAGAAGAACTGCTTTTAATCGATTTAGAACTGCCTTTAAAATGAAAGGGAGGCTTGGGAGGGTAGTTCCGAATTTAGAACTTAATTTGGCTCCTAATTAAAGGTATTTCCTCAAAAAAACAAATGAACCATTTTTTATTGCTGCCTTTAATAGAGAGGTTTCCACTAGTGGTACTAGTGATAAAGACGTATTGCAGGGTTATATTGACACTTTCACTCCACTGTCAGGGTTATAAATGTAATAGCCCTAAATTTTTTTAAGGTGGGGTTTTTGTCTTTTTGAACCCGACCCAGACCCGACCCGACCCATGATCATCCCTACTTACAATGCTAAGTTGATGAAAATTCGTTTCTATGTGTTGTGAAATAGTAGTGAGGCGGAAGTTTATGTTCACGACATGTGTTCTTTACCGGGGAACTACATCCAAACTGAGCTTCAAACAAAATCCAGGTAAAGCACTCCTCTTCGTTCGTGAATTGTACTTATAATTGGTGCAATACCGATGAAATATCCGGTAACTTTGAGCTTTTGCTACAATGCCAGACCTCACCATTAGAAGATACAATGGGTATGGCATCAATGGGTTCTCTTTTGCAACGTTGGAAAATGATAGCAAGAGCCGCACACAAAACAGTTATATGTACATCAAATCCAAACAGATGTGGCAATCAAGCAAGAGAGATAAAAATATCTTTTTTGTGGTATGAGGGTGATTACAGATATTTGGGAGTCATGGAAAATGGAGCATAGGTTGACTGTGTTTGTTTTGTGAACGATGTGATATTTGAAGCTAAGTGATAATAGAGAAAAATATTAAACGGATCAATCTTGGTGGGCTTTATGTGCAGCCCCTTATTTGTGATTTGCTGCAAGGGAGTGCCCTTGATAATATTTGGAGGAAGGTGTCCTAGATTGCACTTCAATGAAGACCATAAAAAAGCAACAGTTTTTTTCCATTAAGATTTGTGGTAATTATAGATTTGGTTGTTACTGTGTGGTGATAGATTAATTTCTTAGTATGCTCATGCGAACGTGTATTGAATTAAATGCGTGGATTTAATGTTTTTGGTGGAATCATTGATGTAGTTATTGTCATATTTATGATTGTGATATTGTAGAGTATGGTTTTAAGTAGTATTGTGATATTGTAGGGTGTGGTTTTTAAATAGTGCTACGAAAATGATCGTGTAGGAAAAGGCGGATAATACTTGTTAAGACTCACACCCTTTTACGTTCTTGAACTCGATAATGAAGGTGAAGGTGAAGGTGAATGTGAATGTGAATGGTAGCGCCACCATTTGACACCCATCTGCGCTTGAAGACAACAATTTTGAACTCCACGTAATCCAATTCCCAAATCACCTTAATCACCCCAATACCACAAAAATGATATTTTTATCTCTCTTGCTTAACTGCCACATTTTTTCGAATTTGATTTACATATAACTGTGTTGCGTGCGGCTCTTGCTATCCCTTTCCAACGTTGAAAAATATAACCTATTGATGTCATACCTATTGTATCTTCTAACGGTGAGGTCTGGCATTGTAGCAAAAGCTCAAAGTTACCGGGCATTTCATCGGTGTTGCACCGATTTTAAATACAATTCACGAACGAGTAGGAATGCTTTACCTGGATTTTTTTGAAGCCTGGTCTGGATGTAGTTCCCTGATAAAGAACACGTGTTGTGAACATAAACTTCCTTAACAAAGAACACTCATCGTGAACATAAACTTCCATCTCAATACTGTTTCACAACAAATATGAACGAATTTTCATCAACTTAGCAATGTAAGTAGGGATGATCATGAGTTGGGTCTAGGTCTGGTTCAATAAGCACAAATCCAACCCCAAAAAACTAGTTGGACCCAAACCCGACCCGGACCTATAGGGTCTTAAAATATTAGACCCATATACCCAAATCCAATGGGTCAGAACGGGTTTTGGGTCCAAAACAGATCCTAAATGGGTCTAACTTTCTATTTTTTCATTAATTAAAATGTTTGTAATCTTAAGTACAAATAATTTAGGTTCAATATGGACCAGAATTAATTCTTCAAGAAAAATACAATACATATTATTTGTTTAATTAAAAATAAAAATTCAAAGAAAATATAAAAGTAATTTAGAAATTAGGATAAATAATATATGTAGTTAGGGTAAAATAGGTCTACGGGTCTGGGTCGGGGTGGGGGTGGGACCCATGTCTAGCTCTTAATATTTTTGACCCGGACCCGGATCCGATGAGTCTAAATTTTTTGGACCCATACTCGACCCAATGGATCTAGAACCTATGGGTCTTGGTCGGGTCCTACACCCATGATCATCCCTAATTGTAAGGCGTGCAAAGTGTACCCCTCGAACACAGAGTCCCATTTTTCCTCCCTCTATGATGTGGTTCAGGGACTCCGGACTGTCTATTTAAGAACCATTTCTTGTACACACGTCATTATCACTAGTACCACTAGTGGAAACCGCTCTATTAAAGGTAGCAATAAAAGATAATTCCTTTGATTTTTTTGAGGAACTGTCTTTAATTAGGACCCAAATTAAGTTCCAAATTTGGAACTACCCTTCAAAGCCTCCTTTTCATTTTAAAGGAACTTCTAAATTGATTAAAAGTGGTTCTATTGTAAAACCGCGACTTTAATGAGCTATCTTTTTTTCCCACTAAATAAATCCATTAACTTAGGGTTTTCACATTCATTATTTTTCTTTGTCTCCTCTACATAAACACACAAGCCTTTGTTTCCTTCTCTAACTGAGGTGCCGATCGATCTCCTTCTTCACATTCGCGGATCTTCACCCTTTAGCGGTGCCGCCGATCAACCTCTTCTCCAGCGGCACCGCTCTTCTCCATCGATCTCCCGCGGTGTCCTCTTCTCCAGCGGGGCCGCTATTCTCCACTGATTCTCAGCGGTGCCTTCTTCTCCACTGATTCTCAGTGGCCCCACCGCTCACTCTTTTCTCCAGCGGTTGACTTTGTTCTCCATCTTAACCTTTCAATCATCCTATCGCGTTCCCTCTAACAGTTCGCCACCACACCTCTACTATGGCGCCACCACTTGCCTTCATCAGCGCCACCGCTCACCTACAGATCTGGGTTTGATTTTATTTTGTTTTTAATGTTTGAGATTGATATTTTGTTGTTGAAGATGGTGTGAGATTTCTGTTTTCCGGGGTTTATTTGTTTTTCTCTGCTTCTATCAAATGCTTCAGGCTGCTGGAAATCTCTCAGTTTTTGGCAATTTTTTTTATAATCCCCGATACATGTTCTGAATTTGGAACTGAATTTAGACCCAATTAAAGGTTGAGCTAAAGAATGCACCTGAAAAGTGCCTTCTGTGGTTTGATAAAATCGCCTTTAATCACCTATGTCTCCACTAGTATACTATTTCCATTTTAGTAATCACGGTAAGGGCATAGGATTCGCTTCTCACGACCAAAGGCATACTCAATAAACTCATAAAAATCAACAAATTCATCACCTAGCTTACTAATGTTGTCGTACATGTGTTTCACACTTTTACATGGCATGATACATCTCTACAAATTTATTGATATGCAAATATTATAGATATACTGAATGTATAATTCATGTGCATATTTTCATTTCTTCACACTTTCTAAATTGATTGCATGTTCATAATCTACTTAATTTTTTTATTAAAATATTTGGCTTCCTGGATCTTGAATTTCTTGTTTATTTTTTTAATTAAACCACCATAGGTGGGGGAATTTTATATAAGGCCTCCCTAAACCATGAACCAAAGGGAAACAGTACAATAACTCCACAAAGTGAAGGCAATTTGTGAGATTACAGAGAGATGTCTA
>JAULKM010099721.1:0-10764 GCA_032355605.1 Rubia tinctorum
GGTTGTTTGGCTCACTCACTTGCTTCGTGATCTTCGAGTTCCTCTGTCAGGCCCTCCGTTGCTGTTATGTGACAACAATAGTGCTATCTTTTTGGCTCAGAATCCAGTGGCTCACAAGCGGGCGAAGCACATCAACATCGACTATCACTTTATTCGGGAGTTGGTGGCCTCCGGCAAGCTTCGAGTTGCGCATGTACCTTCTTCTCTTCAGATAGCGGACATCTTCACCAAGGGGCTATCTCGTCCGCTGTTCGAGTTCTTCAGATCCAAGCTATGCGTCGGCGAACATCTGACGCTTCGCTTGAGGGGGGGTGTTAGAATAAGTCATGTATCTGATTGATTTGATTTGATTCTAGATAGAGTTGTTGACTAGACTAGAGTTATTCTAGTACTAGTCTTCCTTTTGTACTCTATTTATTCTGATCAGTAATACATTATTCATTACGGAAAAACATTCTTTCAGAAAAGGAGGTGCAGTGGGAGAATTGGATAACCGTTCTCCAGCGACTCTCCTTCGGGCCTTAATGTGTATTTTCTAAATATTGAAATTTTATATTTCATTATTATATAAAATTAAAGTTATTCATAACCAAACACCATACCATTAAATTTTTTGTAACGTGTATTTTTTTAAAATATTTAAAATTATATGTATCATTATTATATGAAATTAAAGTTATTGGTGAACAACCTTATATAACTTGAAAAAGTTGAGTGAAGTCATCTATAAGTATTGCGTTTTACTAGTTTACAAGGTTATAAGTTGTGTTAAACACGACTTAGATATCGTGCAAAAATATTAGTTCACTTTCAATATTAGGTTGGTTTTTTATTAATGATTCTCTTACAATGTTTCCTAATTTGGAGGGAAACAAAAAAATTGAAAAACCATTAATGCCCTTCAACTTTGCTAGATTCTCCAACCTTTAAAATTTGCATTATTTTTAAAAAACCCATAATACCCTTTCAACTCATCATTACTAGGGGTGGGCATCAGGTTGGTTTAATCGATTTTTAGTTTATTCGGTTTTCAATTTATTCGGTTCAGGTTAATCAGGTTGACCTCCGAAAACCCCAAAACATAAACCGACATGTACAACCAGGAAAATTGAATTATCTGAATCGAATTCAAAATTTGGATTTTGGTTTGAAACCAAACCAACCCGTTTGATCCAAATATTATCGACCCAGAAAATAAAAATTCTAATTCATTTCTTGACAAGAAAATCTAGAATATTCATATACAATCAATAAATTATTAACATCAGAACAAAACTAACTTTTTAAACCTATAATCTAACCTACATATCTAGACTAAACTCGAGCGCAAGGGAGGCGGTGGTGGAGCATAAAGAATGCCGACGACACATTGAGAATGAACATGGGGAGCAACGAGAGATATATACATCGGTAGTGAACTGGAGGTGGTGCGAGGAGAGATCTAATGATTGCGCAAATTGTGAGGTGATGGTAAGCTCGGTGGCCAAGTGATTGTAGCGATGGTGAGGCAGTGGTGGGTGGCGATATTTTTGAAGAAAAGGTATGGGGAAAACGAGAAGGCCACTACCACAACTAGGGTTTGGTTGACATGAGACACAACTTTTATTCTTGAGTCATAACCCTTTTTTACCCTTAGTTTATTAGGGTTTGTGAAATTTCTGGGCTTGGTCCTATTTGGGCTTAGGCAAGAAATCACACTTATTCAAATGGCCCAAGTTTTTTTAAAATTAAAATTCTCTATTCAGAATTTATTAGTATTAAATTAATAAATTAATATACAATATTTATTTATTTACAATTCAGTATTCGGGTAGGTTTTCAGATTGAGTTTTAATATCCAAAATTAAACCAAAAACCATATTCAAAATCTGGTTTATTCAATTCGCTTATTCAAAAATCATATTTTAATTCGGCTCGGGTTATTCAAATTTGGATAATTCGGTTTTCGGTTTCTTGCCCACTCCTAATCATTACCCCAACCAACTTTTCACTTCACCCACTAAAAATACACATCTCCTAAAACTAAGTTCCATTTTTGTTTGTGATTTATCCCCCCTGGGTCCCCAACAAGTGGTATCAGAGTTTTGAGTTTATTTTGGCATAATCATAGAGTCCAGTGGTAGTTCTATGGTATGTTGACATCACCCAATTATTCTATTTGGATACCTATGATGGAAGATTTGTTGTTTTGCAAGGATATGTGTGATCCTATTATACCTATTATTGGTGAGGGTAGTAGTTCATCTAAGCCAAC
Organism: Rubia tinctorum; assembly: GCA_032355605.1. Taxonomy (NCBI): domain Eukaryota; kingdom Viridiplantae; phylum Streptophyta; class Magnoliopsida; order Gentianales; family Rubiaceae; genus Rubia; species Rubia tinctorum. The sequence goes on from JAULKM010099721.1 coordinate 2,255, forward strand.
TAAACCGAAGAAAATGAATGTGCTAAGTTTAAGAGGAAAACTTTGGGGACTATTATACAATGAGTTGACATTAGCATATTCAACCATGTTTCTTAAGAGTCTGATCCTAATGATTTGTGGAAGAAATTGGAAGGCATTTATGAAAAAAAGATGGCTCATAATAAGGCTTCTCAAAGAAACTTGTTAATTTGAAGTTGAGAAGTGGAAAATTAGTGTTTGAGCAGCTTTGTGACTTTCAAGATATTATTATCGAGTTGACTATTATGAAGATTGATTTTGATGATGAGTTGCAGGCTTTGTTCCTATTCAGCTATTTGCCCGATAATTGGGAGACTTCGGTGGTGACTATTAGCAAGTATGCTCTAGATGGTGTGTTTTCTTTTGATGTTATCAAAGAGAGCATGTTCAATGAGGAAATAAGAAGAAGAGAGATGGGAGTTAATAGTTTGCAGACTCTTATTGTTGAGACTCGAGGAAGAAGCAACATTAGAGGTCCAAAAAGGTGTGTCAAGTCGAAGAACATATCCAAGTCTAGAGGTGGGAAAGAGATAAGGACGTTCACTATCGTAGCAGGCCTGGTCACATCAAGAAATTTCTATCGGTGGAAGAAAGAGCAAGGGAAGAAGCATGACTCCCTAATTAGGGAGGTGATAAAGCTACTGGAGCAATTGTTTTTTAAGGTGAAGATGATATAGCTTTGGCTTGTGCTATTGGAAATTATCATCATGTAGAAAGTTCCAAAATTGAGTGGTTGATTGATTCAAGAGATTCTTTTCATTGTGTCCACAAAGAGGAGTACTTCATGAACTACCAAGTTGGGGATTTTTGTTGAGTAAATATGGGAAATAAGAGAATTGCAGATGTGACATTTGTGTGAAGACAGGTGTTGGATGTATACTTATTTTGAAGAATGTGCCCACATGTCTGATTTAGTCACCACTGAAGTCTCCCAACTATAGGGCAGAGAACTGAATAGGAACAAAGCCTGCAACTCATCATCAAGATTAATCTTCAGAGTAGTCAACTAGTTTATAATATCTTGAAAGTCACTAAGGTGCTCAGATACTGAATTTCCACTTCTCAACTTTAAATTAACAAGTTTCTTAATCAGAGATGCCTTATTATGAGTCGTCTTTCTTTCATTTGCAATTTCTTCCACAAATCATAAGGATCAGACTCTTGAGAAACATGGTTGCATATGATAATATCAACTCATTGTCTAATAGTCCCTTCCTCTTTAACTTAGCACATTCATTTTCTACAGTTTAGTTGGATTTGATGAATTACTACCCTCACCAATAGTAGGTGCAATAGGATCATACAAATCCTTGTAAAAAAACAAATCATCCTTCACCGATCCAAATACAATAATTGGTTGATGTTAACTTAATCATAGAACTACCACTAGACTCCATGATTATGTCAAAATAAACTCAACCTCAGATACTACTTGATAGGGACCCAAGGGGGATAAATCTCAAGCGCGAACAAGACCACGACAAAACAACTAACCAAATGTTCAAACACAATCAAAAATCAAACCAATGATAGAGATTAAAACCAGCCAACAAGAAAGTAAAGAGGACAATCAACACACAACAATTTTTACGTGAAAATTCACTTCATCGTGAAGAGTAAAACCACGGGACTTGCACAAGTCCACCATATTCCTTCTTAGGAGTCGTTTGGTATGCAATAAGATATGTGGTAATTACAAAATTCTAGAATTTTAGAATGGGTAGAGTTGCTTGGTTGACAAAATATATTTAAAACGTGGGAATTTGTAATGCGGAGAAAATTAAAATTCCACATAACGTGGAAAATATCTTACCGAGGACCCCCTCGATCGATTTCAATTCCTCCATGTTTTCACGTGCTATTATACTTTTATCCCACAAAAGGACGCATAAAATTTTCCATTTCCCTTCATGTGTAACTAAACAAATTTTATGTATATCTTATGAATTTGATCACGGAAATAACTTCCCATGAAATAGAAATCACCGCAGATATTAATTTCCCACATAAACCAAGTAATTATAAAATGAGAGAAACAAACCCTACACCAGTCTACAAAGGGTTACAACCCACCATATGCATCATACATAAGAATAAACAAGAAGTTGAGCAAAGGTGTAAGAAATCACCACAAAATAGGGTTGCCACTCGAACTACAATATCTCCTAAACCAGAGCACAAATAGACGATCCAACCAACCAAATCGAAGAACTATGAGTATTGAACATGCTGACCAAAATTCAGAAAAATCGGACAATGTTTGACGTTCGATCCGACCTCCAAATCACAACTACTCTCAGAAAATGAGAGTATTTTTTAGCTCCATCAAGAACCCTTCAATCACTCACCTCACTTTGTTTTATTGCTTTATTTTTCTTGTGTATCTCCAATAAACTCGGAATCCCTTATACAGATGCACATAGGGTACTCAAGAATCATCCTAAAATCACCTCATAAAGAGCTAATAATAAAAGAGACTATTGAACTTTCCATACCAATATTTTTACCAGTGGGAAACTAACAACTATATATGCATGCCCCTTCATTTCCTTCTAAAGAAACACATTGAGCTCTTAAAACAACTTTTCTAAAGAAACAAATAGAGATGACATTTTGCTGAAGTCTAATATAACGTACGATCAGAAAAGAGAACTCATCCCCAAGCGTACGTAACATCGAACCAAAATTCAGTTAGGGCAACACATGATTTTCTGGCTGAACTACTAATCGGAATCAGAATCAGAACTGGAATTGGAACTATCAAAAGAAGAGCAATTGCATGTTTTTTTCCGGCTTCCACAGCCGTAACATAGCTTGCATCCACACCTATGAAAAATCAAAGTACATCGCGATTCAACGAGCAAAAAGCACCTCCCTAATAAAGCACTTCCTTCTGTACCTAGACTTATCAGCTTTCTTCCCCTTCCTCTTCCCTTTCCCGCCTTTAGATTGCGCCAAAACATTCGCTTTCGACATCAGATAGGAGCACTTGGGATTAGGGCAGTATATCCTCTCCTGGACTGGAATCCGCGACTCCTTTAAACGCTCTTTCAAGAGCTTTACTAACTCGGGCTTTAGTACCTTTTTGCATTTCCTCATCTTAATGCTCAATTTGCAGCTTCTCTTAGTGCATTTCGGCAAAACAGGACCTTCACATAACTTCACTTCTGCATGATTTTTCGCGCAATATATGCAGAACTTATGCTCGCAATCGTGAAGTGAAAGCATATGGTGAATATTAGTTTCCTCAGAACAAAGTGTACAAGTTTTTAAAGCCTTTTCATGGCAACTAGAAGACACGGTACGCTTACTTGCCATTGTTAGATTTTGGCCTCAGCTTCAGTAACCAGCTTGATCAAGTGCAAGCTGAAGTGATAACAGGATAATCAACAAGAAGAGCCAGATTTCGTGAACAAACTGACCTTTTTTGTGAATAAGTTTTAAAAAAACTGATCTTTTTTTATGAATGTGTCTAATTGACCACACTATGAGCTTAACACAAACAAATAACCAAAATTCTAACCGTGCTGCAATGTCAGTTCACTTATATCACAGGAAAGAAACAAGGATTAGTTTAGAAATTTAAACTATAATCGATCACATCAACTTCCACCCAATTGTTTTTTTTACCACAATCAACATTCAATACCATAACACTGTCAAAGAAAATTAAATCAGAATGATAATTAAATGCACTAATTGAAGAAAAGGCCAAAAACAAGAACCTGTAGAGATTGAGGGGCTTGAAATTCCAAATGAACTGTTTTGTGAAAGGTTAGTTTCATTGCATCATCTTCCCTCTTTTCCCCCCAATATAAAAGTCATGGCTATGAATTCGATCCTATTAAAACCATATCCTGATTCGTTAATTTGTTTACCTCTGATCGATGTTCATACTCAAATTCCTCGGATTTATTGTATTGGATCCATCGAATCCATATATGGGATCTAGATCCACAAGTCCATCCATGTCTTAATTCTTCTATTTAAAAAACATCAGAATGAGTTCATTATTATTTACTATTATTAATCTCTTCAAGAGTAAGTTTTTGCTAAATAACTAACAGATATGATAAATTCTATTCACATGTTCAGATTATAATTAATATAATAACTAAGTGCGAATGAATTCAAAGACACTCCACTCTTCCCATTGTTCACCTTTGGACCCCCATTTATTTTTTGAATAATTTTGTCCCCCCTGAACTAACAAAAGTGTTGAATTGTAACCCTTCCGTCCGGTCAAAGCATCAAGTTCAGTAAAAACTTTAAATTTAGGGGTAAATTAGTAATTTCACATTGGGCGAACGACTTCAGGGGCCCTCCAACTCTTCTCAACGTTCACCTTTGGCCTCCCATTTATTTTTTGAATACTTTTTCCCCCTGAACTAACAAAAGTGTTGAATCGTAGCCCTGTTCGGTCAAAGCGTCAAGTTCAGTAAAAAACGTCAATTGTAAGGGTAAAATAGTCATTTTCCATTTTCCATTTTCCATTTTCCATTTTCACTTTCCCTTTTCTATTTTTTTCATGTTGTTACTTTTTTCTTTCTTTTTCCCTTTCTTTTTCTTTTACGTTTTTCCATTTTCTCTTTCCGCCACCGCTGTCCTATTTTTTTCTTTCTCTTTCCATGCAGTCCTTGAACAACCTCCACTTTTCCATTGTGATGGTGGCATGGATAAAGGCTGGGCTAGGGTTTGGGCTGGGACGGCGATGGCGGGGCTAGGGTTTAGGCTGGGAAAACGATGAGGGGGCTAGGGCTGGGGCGATGGTGGGGGGCTCTGTGCTGGCACTATGGTGGCGAGGGAAGCAATGACGGAGGCTAGGATTTGAGCTGGGACGGTGGTGTGGGGGCTTGGGCTGAGATGGTGGTGGTGGGAACGAACGACTGGGACGTCGGTGTGGTGGTCGAGGCAGGGACAAGGGAAGATCGACGGGGTCAGTGGTGGAGGGGGTCAGGTGATAGGGATCGATAGGTGGTGGAGGTGGGGTGGTTGGAGGCAGCATGAGGTCAACGAGCGGAGGGGGATCAACAGTTAAAGACACTAGTGGTGGACATGCTGGCGGTGGCGGTGGCGGTAGGCATAGCTTGGTTGGTGATGTGGCGGCAGGCGGTGGAGAAATGGGCTGAGAAGGAGAAGATAGGAAGGGGAAAGGGCTTGAAAAAAGAAAAAAGTGGAAACTAAAAGGAAAAAAAGAAATAAATAAAATAGAAGAGGAAATTAAAAAAAAGGAAGAAGAGAAAGAAAAAAAGGAAAATGAGAAAAGAAAATTGAAAGAATGTAAAATTACTAATTTACCCCTAAAATTAACGTTTTGAATGAACTTGATTCATTGACCATAGAAAAGGGCTACGATTCATCACTTTTTTTTAGTTCAGGGGACAAAAGTATTCAAAAAATAAATGGGGGGCCAAAGGTGAACGATGGGAAGAGTTGGAGGGCCTTTGAAGTCGTTCGCCCTATAAATAACAAGGTGATTTGATATTTGTTTTCATTTATTACATTGAGGTTCTCGTACTTTTGAAAATACTTTAAAGTAAATCTCAAAATACAAATAATTATAAAATAATCTTAAAAATTATTGATGTGACCGGTTCCTTTCAAATAATTGTAGGGATTAAAAGTTCATGTCAACCGACACTGCTTTCTCTGAATCATGCAGTTAAAGTATCAGATTGGATCAGGGATATAAGGCCCGGTGCCTAAATTGGTGTTTTTCTCTACTTGAATATAATCTCTATGATCTCTATTTATTGCTTATCTCATTATATCGAGTTATCTTGTATTTATAGGCCCTTTCGAGCCGCTTATCAGAGTAACATTTGACATGAGGATTGTGTTGATCGTGGCTATCATGTTGGTTGCATGATTATCCTCCAATTATATAGTGTTTGACTCGGTCTCTTGGTCATGAGACATGGGGTGGTCATGTGATGCGTGATCCTCGCTCTATATTCGTTGTTCGCTCGAAAAATGACTTCACGTGTTTTATCAAGTTGTTCAAGAATGGACCAGGCCTACTGTTTGAGCCTCACATACACCAATTATGAAAATGGATTTTATTATTATTAGGATATAAGGCTAGAATAAACTTTTCCTTGTAAATATAATTCATAAATAAAGAGTGACACTCTTTATATATCAATTATATTTACATCGAAAAGTTTATTCTAGCCTTATACCATAATAGTTCTATTTATTGATCGAATTTGGCAAAAAATAGGATACTCCCTATGTTTTCCTAAATTTGGCATACTTATCATTTTAATATATTTTTTTTAGAGATAATCATATTTCCTTTTAAAGCAAATGACTTCAGTGACACCTTAACTATCACGATCGTCCCCTTTTGGTCGTTTAATTTTTTCCAATAATATTGGCCCTCAACTTGCAGAACTGTTCAGTTATAGCCATTTTGAAAACTTTTGGCCCCCTTAACTATCTCAAAAACTAGCTCATTTGCTCATTGAGGGGCAAAAAATGTTTTTTAAAATAGAGGGTTGAAGGTGGACGATCGTAATAGTTAAGGGGTCACCGGAGTCATTTGCTCTTCTTTTTATGGTAAGAGGTAAATTATCTCAACTAGTACTTCTTAAACTTTTTACTCTCATCACTCAATTCTCTTCAACCATTTCAACTTGAAAAAACTAGACTACTTGACCTCATATTCCTGAAAAAAATTTCTCTCTTAAAACACCCTATCACCAAAGTCTCTCCTTGAACCCTAACACCGGGAGAGAGAGGGGGAGCTATCGCCGCCACTGGCCGTCCGACAGCCTCCCCACTACCTTTTTTCTTCTTATTTTAGTACTTAGGTAGTTTTGGGTTGTAGATAGAGGTGGGGGAACAACTGCAGACCACCTTTTTCACGAAGTTGCCATCATCAGCGGTCAGCGAGAAAAAGAACCCGGTAAAGGACATCGGAGGGTATCTGTATCTAAAGCATAAGCCGGTCGACGAACGAGTTGATCGAAGAGGAATAAAATGTTAGCAGCAAAGCTCTCCGATGAATTGTCAATTTGTCCACGATGAGCAGCGGACCCTGCTGGGCACCAGAACTGACGGCCAAGGGACGCACCACCTATCTTCGGAGGATGAGACAGCGAGCATCTGTTCGGTTTGACGGCTCTGCTCTTTGATGAATCCTGATGGGACCAGAGACGTGCGACCCATAAACAGATTCGGTGCTTCAGCGAGAATCTGAGGAGATCCCAGTGAGGTCAACTACTTTTCGGAAATGGGAATGGCTTTTTGGAAAGGTCAACGTTGGTCTCAAGGGGGTCAGCGGTGGTCCCCACCAGTGGCATCCAACAAGGCCATGGTGGTACGACGAGGCGAGCGCATTCCGACGAGGTCTCCAGAGTAATGACTATTTTTACATACTCTCCACCTTTGTTTTATTATTCTTCTTTTTAGCTGTAGCTGTTGTAGATATGGAATTGGCTAGTAAGGGGAAAACACATCGAAGCTTGACCAAGAAGTAGAGCTGCAAATGAAGTCCACACGAATCATTGTCGCCCGTAGAATGAGCTAACTGGTTTGTTCATTTTATATAGTTATTTTGGGATCTTTTGTACTCATTTTGGTAGACTTTTGTGCTTTGGATACTCTATTTTACCTTAAAATTCTATTACGAGAGTTAAGAGCGACTTTCTCGCTTTTGTCACTTGTAACACGGATTCTGTGAGATGAGGTCATTGTTGAAGATTTGAAGACCTTGAAGACTCCATTTTGAAGATAATGAAGACTTTGAAGACCCAAAGAAAGGAATAGAAGACAACTACACTAAGACCAAAGAGAAGAAAATAGCATTTGAGAGCAGAGTACTTTGACCGTCGCGAGTCGAGATGAATGTGTTGTGATTGCGACGGTACTCTGCCCTTCGCAAGTCATGACGAATGTGTCGCGAGTTGCGACAGTGTGCGGGCCAGACTTACTTTTTGGATATTTTTTACTATAAATACTCATAACTTGTCTCTCTCTTCCACAACTCTTCTCCCCCAATTCCAGACCTCAAAACCCTAGTTTTCCATCTTTTTCTTCTTGAAATTATATTTTATTTGCTTTTGTTAATTAGTATGGGCTCTAGTAGCTAAACATAACCTTGAGAGCAATTTATTAAGGCTTCCAAGCCCATGTCTTGAGATATATATGTAAGCTATTTAATGCTTTGCTATTGTGTATTTAATGTGCTTGAATTGGTTTGTTGAATCCATTAATGATATTGGAAGTTTGAGTATTTGAATTGCTTGTATGATTATGTGTTAGGGTTTGGAGAAATGAGCTAATTCTCCTTACTTTTGATATGAAATCCAAGATCATGAGTTAGAGCTTTTAGTGTTGTTAATGATTTGATGAATGCTAGATAAATGTGATAATGTCAAATTCTTTGTCATATTTTTTTGTGTAGCAAATGAGAGAGGTTTATGAACGTTCTTTACTAATCTTGTGTAAATGCATGAATGGGTTCAATGCTTAGACATGGTGTAGTG
>JAULKM010099722.1:0-10763 GCA_032355605.1 Rubia tinctorum
TCATAATTTGTAGCAAGTAGGGTTGTAGTAATTCGACCATAACCGTTTCAACCCTAGAGTCATCATGAGATGCCAATCCCTTAGGCTCTATAGGCCTAGGGAGAAGCATTCATAGTGGAGGCCCAGGATGTAATTCTTCATAGGAAAGAGGCGCGCATAACGCTTGGGCCACTTTACGAACTTTCCTAATTCTTGAGTTGGTGTCGATATAATAAGACTTAGGCACCTTTGTACGACAGAAAAAGGGAAGTGTTGACTATCGGCCACACTATGTGACATAAACATTAGCATAGGTTTATATGTCTTGTATTTGATATAATCTAGGATCAAAGTATTCTATAGATCATGTAACACAAATATCCTCAAGTGTTGGCTGAATATAGTTTACTTGCTAGTTAATGGTTAGTAGTTGTTCGATAAAACCCCCCTTAATCTTGTTTTAACATTGACTATTCCCTACACTCAGCTGGATTGACAACCCTATTGCAAATTTTGGGTAGCTAAATTTTAAATTCCTAGCATTTTCGTGGACAACCCTGGACTTACAATTTTCAACCCTTTGGTAGTTTATTAGTGAGTGTAGGAACAAAAATACAACTATCTATCTTTTATTTCCCAGCGATCCATGGGTTAGTAAAATTTCCCATGAAGTGTGGGGGAGGTTAATCCCCAACTTGAGACTTACACGGAGGCCCTACCCAAGGACTTAGATAACCTATTGATACCCTAAACCAAGCCTTCAATAGAGAAACCATAATCCTTTACCCCAAAATTTGAAGTTTGCTTTCTTAGGCGAGGGGGAGACAGTACTGGTGATTATTTCTAGTAGGGGCACTAGTGAGAAAAAGGGTTGGTTGATTGAGGTGCTTAGGAAATTTAAGGGAGCCATAGGCTGGACCTTAGTAGACATCAAAGGCATTAGTACATAAACCTATATGCATCGTATAGTATTAGAAGAGGGTACGAATCTCGTACGCCAACCTCAAAGGTGTCCAAACCCGCCGATGATGGAAGTAGTTAAAGGTGAAGTCCTTAAGCTATTGAATGCCTGGGTCATATACCCTATCTCTGACAATACTTGGGTATGTCTCATCTGAGTGGGGCAAAAAAGAGCAGGGTGACTGTGGTAGAGAACATGAACAGGGATTTGGTACCCACCCATATTCAAATGGGAGGCGAGTGTTTATTGATTATTTCCACCTAAACGCAGTAACTCGTAAGAACCATTTTCCCCTATCCTTCAATGACCAAATTCTTTAGAGGATAGATGGTCACAAAAATACTACCTTCAAATTCTCTTTTGGCACTTTTTCCTATAGACGCATGCCCTTTAGTCTTTGCAATGCCCCAGATACCTTCCAAAGATGTTTGGTTAGCATATTCTTGGAATTAATTGAGCGTTTCATTGAAGTATTCATGGATTATTTCACCATACATGGAGACTCGTTCGACAATTGCGTACAACATCTAGCACTTATGGTAGAAAGATGCATTAAAACAAACCTCATATTGAGCTCCGAGAAATGCCACTTTATGGTAGAAAAGGACATTGTTCTAGGTCATGTATTGTAGGCCTAATGACTAGAATTTGATAAGACTAAAGTGGACACAATCAAATCATTACACCACCCTTATTGTGCTAGGGATATTAGATTATTCTTAATGCATGCCAGGTTATATCTGCGTTTTGTTAAGGATTTCTTTAAGATTTCCTCTCCTTTATGCTAATTGTTGAAAAGTACTTTGAGTTCATTGTTGATGATGAGGGTAGAAAAGCCTTTGACACCTTGAAATAAATGCTTGTGACCGCCCCAATCATCCAACACCCAAATTTGTCCATTCCCTTTGAAATAATGTGAGATGGTAGTGACTATCTATAGGGGCGGTACTAGGCCAAAGGATATGGAAAGTGCTACATGTTATATTCTATGCGTCAGTAACTCTTAAAGATGCACAACACAATTATTCCACTATGGAGAAATAGTTATTGGTCGTAGTATTCGCCCTTGCGATATTTAGACAATATTTTCTAGGTACTAAAGTCATCGTGCACATTGATCATGCGGCACTTCACAACTTGATAACAAAGAAAGAAGCAAAACCTAGGCTTATTAGGTGGATACTCTATAAGGTGTCAGAAATAAAATTAAGTCCACATGGTGATAGTTCTTTTGAAGTGCTGAAATGTGTGAATGATAATGCTTGCAACATTTTTTTTCCTTGGCAACTATGGTGCTAGTACTACGTTCAATGTTGCTGATTTATCTCCATTCATATTTGTAGATGATTCATTTTTTTGGGTGACACATTTCGACCATGGAGGAAATGATACAAATGTCAAGACTACCACCATAGATGACGACATGCCAAACCTTGATCAAACATAAAAAGGATATGTTCGGGATCCTCTAATACCACTGTAGGAGAGGCCTTTTAAATGCAATTCTATCGAAAAATTAAAGGCTCTTAGAAAGTGCCTTTAATGGTTCGGCCTTTAATTGATCAGAAAATAAGGCAGTTCCGAGAACCACCTTTAAAAGTGAGTAACAAAAGTGATTTAAAATTGCTTTTGATTAAGGTAGAGAACTGCCTTCAAATAGTGTCTGACCTCGAAAAATTGCTCTTCCCCAGTATGTGGTGCCGATGTTTACGAGTTCGTAAAAAAATTAATTGCAAGTTCAAAATTTGTTAATAGCTACGTTTTGGATCTTTAGAAAATGAAATTCATTTTCCGAACTCAGAAAATGTTTCTTGTCTTACGTTTCCATACTCGGAAATGTTATTCTTACAAGTAGAAATTGATAGGAAGAAAGAGAGACTTTTCGGATTCAGAAATACACTCTTATCTTTTGGTATAAATTTTATTTCATAAAGTTTCGCAGTACGAAAACATCCTCGACACACAACCACATATTATACACAATACTAGATATCATGTTGGACCTAAACAAAAATCGAAACATAACACTAACCGAGGAATACTCTATACATAGTCTTAGAAATCACTACAAAACTCTTTCGACATGTCTAAAGTTCAATGTTTAGCTAACTAGAGTGTCCCTACCTATATTGGGATTTCCCATTTTTGCGGACTGGTTGAGCATTATTTGCAATTGCCAATGAATTCCATGTGTTATTGATATTATCTTAAGAGTAGAGATTCTCATTCCTTGCGGTTGGAAGCGTGCCTAGAGAATTTGAATGTAAGTTATTTTGGAAATAAATTTCCTAGCAATGAAAATTGAATTTGGAAATGAAATTATTAAAGTCACTCAGAAGGTGTAGATCAACAATGGCTTGATTCACGTCCTCACATTTCCATTGGTCTTCAACTTCATTCCATTATGCCAGGAAGGATAATTAAATTCACTAATATGTACACAAAACCAAAAATTCCATATAAACTTAGAATATAATTTTTTTAGGGCTTGTGTACAAAGAAGACTAATTAAATATAGGAGTTTTAGAACAATAGTATGTATCCTAAATTTTAACCATCCTAATACTTTAATTAATCAATAAATGTAGAAATCAAACAGGTACGAGTCAAACTCAATGCATCATTTCGTCATCCAACGCCATTTAGGCACCAAGCCATTACATAATGCACAAATCATGCTTAATAACAGAAGCCCACCTAAAATATAACTCATTAAATTATACAAGCTGGGAGCGGCTATATGTAGGCATATGTTGCATTTTGTGACGTCGAAGAAGGTGTTGACCCGCCTACCATATGGGAGTCTTATCACTCATATTCTAAAGAATGTTGAGGGGTTGGTTATACAAGGGGAGGAAAAGAGACTGAAGTATTTCGAAATGAATTACTTCTAGAACAAGGGGTGGGTTTCGATCAATCGTAAGTGGTATATAAAACCCATTGAAGCATCCGAGTTGAACAAGAGGCCACGAGTTGAGGAAGATAAGTCGGAAATTAGTTTACTTCAATTTAATTAGCTTCATTGTTTTTGTTTTCTTTATTGTTTAAATAATTCATGTTTTGCTCACTAAACTTTGTAGGCACCAAAAAGTCGTACTTTAAAGGCTTCACGGATTGCTCAAAATGGATGCGCGGGGAATTTTGTGTCATGAAAGTAAAGATTAGATTCCTTGAAAAATCTCACGGGGCATATGAGCATCACCTAGCATCGACATCCCGACAATAATCGCACCAATCAACTTCAACCGCCGACCTTGAAAATGCCAAAGAATAAATTTACCAACCTTTATCATGTTATTAGAATTGGAGATGACATTTGGATGTTAAATTGTGGATGTTGAATTTTTGTTTGTTATGATGACTATTTTTCGTGATTTTTTTATGACAAGTGCATTACTATTTAATTTGAACGTTGAAATAAAATTCTATTCATATTGGCAATGATTATTGATTAATGACTTCAGAATTTTTGTTTTTTGTTGCATATAATGAAATGAATGTGCTTTCAATTGGGAACGAAAATATATTTCCGAAGTCGGAAATGAGTGTGCTTTTACATGTGGTTTAACATATACATAAAGTCACAAATTACAAGACATTCAGAACTCAAAAATTATTTAAGAACTCAAAAATTGTCGATTAAAGGCTATTTTTGGAGAACTGCCTTTACATGCTACCTTTAATTGAATGCTCTCTACTAATGTGAGTAACATGTCACGTCCTATGTAGCTTTGAAGCTTAGAGATGCGGCTTTGAAGCTTAGATATTAGGCGAATACTTCTTTTGAGTACAATGCAATCATGATGGTTTTTTCCTCATCTATGTTGGTAACGGTTCTCCCCTCTCTATTAATCATGTCAGGGATTCCATTAGCAAATTAAATCGGGATTTAAACCATGTCATTTGTTTTGATGATTATTCATTTATTATTCTACATAAAATCACTAGGAAAATCTTGGATCATGGTCATATTGAGGATAATATGTATGTCTGTTTTGTACTATTTTCCTTCTTCTTTGTTGTATACTTTTGAATTAAATAAGTCGCTTGCGTCTTTTGAAACATGGTGTGCTAGAATTGGTCATGTTACGCATTCCGTTATTTCTAGTTTGCAAGCTTCTGGATCTTTACTTGTCTCATCGGTTTTGCCTAAACCTACCCTTTGTGATGCGTGTGAACAGTCTAAAAGGGAAGTGATTATCTTTTTATTCAAAAGATATACGTGCTGCTAGGGTACTTGATGTAATTCAATGTGACTTACAAGGGCCCTCTCTTATTTTATCTAGTGATTGTTTCTCCTACTATGCTATTTTCCTTGATGATCATACCCGACTCTCATGGTTTTATTCAATGTGCCCCAAATTTTAATTTTGTGATGTCTAGTTTGAGGCTTTTGTAGAGAACCGGTTCTCTTACACCATTAAGGTGTTTCATAGTGATGGAGAACTGAGTTCGTAAATGGTCGCTTATGCTTTCATTTTTAGACAAAGGGAATTCACCATCATATTTCTTGCTCGTATACTCCTGAACTAGTCAGTCGGGCTGACCACAGAACCGTCACATTATTAATATGGGATTGTCTATGTTATACCACTCTCATGTCCCTCTCTCTCACTAGCCTCACACCTTTGTCTCAGCAACTAATAGCATAAATCGGTTGTCCATTACTGTTCTTGGCGGACGATCACCATATGAAGTTATTAATGGCCAGGTTCCCATATACACGAAATTCCATGTATTTGGTTTTTGTGTGTACCCTTATATACATCCATATGCAGCTCACCAACTCACTCCTCGCAGTTGGCCCTATGTCATTTTTTGGGTATAACTCCCAGTACAAGGTATATCGGCGTTTGGATCCCACGACATATATTACCAGACATGCTCAGTTTAGCGACAGTCACTTTGGATGTTTATACTTTTTTGGATCCCACCCATGCATCTGCTAATAATCATGCATCTAAAGATATTCCTGTTTTTTCTACGGTGGCATCTACTTCTGTTAGGCTTTTCAATTTAGTTTGCAGCCCTCCTAGTTCATCAATGTTATCATCCTCCTCAATTATGACACCCTATTTTGTCTGCTATATCGATTTAGACCATCCATGGCCACCTCGATACATCATGCTTCACCTATCTTGCTATCGACCAACTCTTCTAATTTTCCTCCCAGCTCACCTGACTTTCCGACCAGCCTATTTGATTTTCCAACCACCTGACAAGCCCCTTAATCAATTGAAACTTCTCATTCAACCTCTCCACCTAGACCTTGCACTCATTGGATAGCAACTCGATTGGTGACAGGGGATATTCAGTGTAGAGAATTTTTGGATATCGTTGCTCACGATTTTACTGCTACCTTACTTGCTCAGTCTGAGCCCACAGATTATTGTACTGCTCTTTAGGATCCATCTTGCGTTTCGTCTATAGATGATGATATAGAAGCTCTTTGTGGATAGCGCACCTGGGATTTGGTGCCACGCCCATCAGGGTGAACAATGTTAGCTCCCAATGGGTTTATCGATTGAAGTATCATTTAGATGGAACTATTGATTTTTATAATGTTAGGCTTATTGCAAAATGTTTTTGGCGAATTCCAGGTTTTTACTCTGATCACACTTTCAGTCCAGTGGACAAAGCATCCACGGTTTGTACTATTCTAGCTATTTCTATGATTCACTCTTGGCCTCTTCATTAATTGAATGTCAAGAAATGCCTTCCTCAACGACTTCCTCGATACTCAAGTCTATATGGTGTAGCCCATTGGTTACATGGACTCGCTTCAGCTAGATTATGCATGTTGCTTAAATAATGCCATTTATGGTCTTTAGCAAGCTCTAAATTCTTGGTTTCAGAGATTCAATACTTATTTGGTTCAGTTCAGTTTTGCCTGAAGTTCAGCTAACACTTCTCTTTATGTTCTGACTCGAGGTTCTTCATTATTATATCTGGTATTTTATGTCAATAACATCATCCTTATAGGTAATGACACAAATTTTCTTCGACAGTTCATTGATCAAACTCATTGAGAGTTTGCTATCAAGAATTTTGGAAATTTTCACTAATTTCTTGGTTTGGAAGTTACACCTTTGCCTCGGGTTTGCTTCTTGGCCAAGAAAAGTATGCCAAGGATACTTTCACTCATGAAGAAATGTCTAATGCTTCCCTAGTTTATACTTTTTTTGTGCCAGACTCGTAGCCCCAAAGCTCCACCAGCCCTCCGTTTCGAATTCTGACTCTATACCATTGTCTTGTTGGGAATCATGAGTACATGATGATTACTCATCCTTACTTGGCCTTTGCAGTCAACAAAGTCAATCGGTATCTTTGGACCCTCGTGACGATCATTTTGTTATGGTTACTCGGATCCTTTGATATGTCTGAGGTACTCTGCATTTCTATCTCACCTTTCAATCTTCCAGTCATCTTCAAGTGTTGGGTTAATTTGATGCTGATTGGACCCGCTGTCTAGAGACCCGTCGATCTACATATGGTTATGTTGTTTTTCTTTGTGGAAATCTTATTGCTTTAAGGGCCAAATATAACCCACTATTTCTCGTTCGAGCACGTTTTCTGAGAATTGAGCGCTAGCCAACACCACTTCCAAGGTTAGTCAGCTGACTCATCTTTTTTGTGATCTCCGTGTCCCATTTTTGGTTCTCCACTGCTGTTATCCTACCACAATAATGCATATTATTGGCTCAGAATCAAGTTGCTCACAAACAGGCAAAGCACATCTACATCGACTATTACTTTGTTTCAGATTTGGTTGCTTCTAGAAAGCTGCGTGTTTCTCATGTTCCTACTGCTCTTCGAATTTCGGGCAACTTCACCAAAGCCCCCCCGTTGTTCAAGTTCAAGAAGTCCGTCTCCGTTCCTATCAAAGATAGTATTTATATGCTCCTAATTGCGGCTAACTACTATAATGTAGATAGTTGCAAGTCGGGTCATCCACGGGGAAGAGGGGGTTTTATCGAGTGTTAAATGAAGTTAAAAAGCACACGAAGAAGTCACTCTACGTGTGTGGTAAAAAAGTGAGGGGTTTTAATTTTTTAAAACACCACGATTAATTTAAACTACTAAATTAACAAATAATTGTATAGAACAATGTAAATACGATCACACTAGTACAAAAGATGGAATAAAGATTATAACGAATCTTGGGCGCAATTGGTTTACACTTTTATTTATCTTTTTATCATTGACTAATCATCCTATTTTTATGCATTAATCACGTATTGGGAAGAACTTATCAACACCTTTCAGGTGAAGATATTTCTCGCCTCTCCTCGGTTATAGTTAGAGTGGGCAATCGGTGCCACACAAAAACCCTTACCCTCGGTTCACCTTAGATGATAGGCATCATAGACTTTCCCAAGAATAACATTACACATGGAGAGCCAATACAACTAAGACAATATCCTACAAGTGAGAAATATTGGGATAGCACAAATATATCTATTATAAATGACTACAAGGATCCACCTTGATACTAATCGTTATTAGTGATCCACATTAATGATTAGTCAAACCCATTAGAATTCATCTCAAATCCAAGCAATTTCATCAATCAATAATCATAATTAGTTTTCATTTCTAATTATAACCTAACATCAACTAACTATAATTACTTCAACAAAAAGTCAAACTATCCCAGGTTTGACCAAAAACCTAGTAAATGATTAACCCACAATCATCAACTAGTTGATCATCCTAGTCTAAATCATGCATTAACTACACATGAAAGAACAAAATGTACTTGATAATCAAAGCACAAAATAGGAGAAATCAAATCTCATAAATTCATTCTAGAAGTGCTTACCAATTGCTCCCAAGAGTATATTTAGCCTAGATTAGCTAAACCCATAACAAATATACAAGAATCAATGGTAAACATAAGAGAAAAGACGAAGAAAAGTTGAAGAACTAATAGTTTCTTTAGGATTTTGGGAGAGAATTTTTGGCCAAGAGAAAGTTGAGAAGGAAGATAGGATAAGGGATATTTATACTACAAGTTGTGGTAAAAAAAGAGTCAAAAGGGGAGCAGAGCACACGGGGCTCGCGCCTGGCTCACAAGGAGCGCGCATGAGGCCACGGCTCCAAGTCGCACGGGATACGGCACTGCCCGATCATTTTTGGTTCCGAGGCCGTTTCCCTTCAGCGGTTTGGAGTGATAACTTGTAGAAATCATCAGGCCCTTTTTTGGAGCGATCATCGGGCCCTTTTTTCCCCTCAAACTCTATTTTCAATGGAATCTTATTCAGTGGTGGTTTTCGTTCAGGAACATCTACGTCATTAGAGATAACATCCTCCTTTTTTGGTTGTCTGGCACACTTCCTCTTGATGGTTAACTTCCCCCATTTAGGCTCCATATACAAGAATAGAGTAGAGAAATACAACTAATCACAAAACAATCCCCCATCTACTGGAATCGAGTAGGGAAATGCAATTAATCACAGAACAATCCCTTGTATACAAAAATCAAGTAGGGAAATGCAATTAATCACAGAATAATCCATATTTACATAACAAACTCACCTATTTATACATCAAGATGTTATGGCCATTTAAAGAACAGAAAATAGGCCATTTTAAATGAAGTAAAATCAGCTTTTGTTTCAATGAGAGAAGGTTATTGCTACAACACAAAGATTCACCATTCAAACAACAAAATATATGCTATTAAAATTACACTCACAAGGCCCTTTAAAGTACACATATTCATCTATTTTTAAAATTTGTAACATACCAATAGTAATAATAACCTACATAGAACACTTGAACCATCCCCCAATAAGTTCCATATATATTTGTATTGAACCATCCCCAAATAAATTTCATATATATATATATATGTGTGTGTGTGTGTGTGTGTGTGTGTGTGAAAAATGAATGACAAACACAGCACACTTGAACACAATATGATTACGAGTTCAAATTCATATAAATTAACCTTTAATTCTCACTATTTTTTCTTTAAGGCATTTTATCGAACATGATATGAGCATAACATTTGAAGTGATTCCTAACAAAAAATTGAAGGCATAAAACCAATTAAAAGGATACCTAGATGACTAACCTTTAGGGATACAATGATTCGGGAGGTCTTGTAGACTGTAATCCGTCGATTTATTCGGGCCTTGAAAGGGTTTCAAGCAAAGATGGGTGTAATACAAAATGGGACTCATGGACCTCTTATAGCAAGAATGTGAGAGGATTGATCGAGTTATCAAATTTTATGGGGAGTTATGAGGAGTTTTTCGGGAAGTTATAACAGTTCATATTTATGGAAGATGAAGGGAAAAGGGGAACAAGTTGATGAACGTGGATTTTGACCTGTTCTGGGTTTAAATCTTCCTTTTATATTGCATCGGGCTACACAGGTATATAGACATGAAACTGGTGCCTATGTATTTCATATTTAGGTTAGGGGCTTATTTTTAGTCAAAGTACCTAGCATCGGTACCATGACCGGTGCCTTTGAAAAATATACCAGTGCGTATAAGGAAATAACACAGCTGCTCAACGCTACTTTAATTAATTTTTATAAAAAAAACATTGGAACCCGAGGGCAAATTGAGTATTTTTTGGCTAAATAGCAGCGGTACTAATACTATTGCCTTTAATATTTATACCGGTGTAAATATGAAACTAAGGAAGTTGTCCAACCCTGCTTTAAATACAAATTAATTAAATGTTATCTCATCCGGGATGATGTGTCCATTTTATATTGTTATTTTGGGATCTTTTGTACTCATTTTGGGAGACTTTTATGCTTTGGATACTCTATTTTACCTTGAATTCCTATTATTAGAGTTGAGAG
>JAULKM010099723.1:0-10763 GCA_032355605.1 Rubia tinctorum
CAATCTTACAACAAAAAGATAACAAAAGAGATGTTAAATGCTTCAGAAAACACATGCATTTGACGTCTCATCAATAAACTTGGAAATTGGGGATTATTAGCCCTAGATAAGAATGAAGTACCATCTTTACGCATAAATAACTGAAATGCAGCAGAAATTTTGGAATATATGCTACTCATTGTACATGGTTCTTTACTTTGCAGCAAAACCTTCAGACCAGATGTCTCCCTACAAGAGTAACACAATCAGTTTAAAGGAAGGCGTAAGGAATTTTTATTGTTCAAAATTATTGGAGCACCCGTTTCTACTTCTCCAATCATGCCTCACCTTTGGTTAACCCCGCTCGAAGTTGATAATGTGGAGCTTTGTCAATTTAATTACACTGTGGAGTTTTATAGTGATTAAAGAAGTTTAATTCTTACACAACTTTTTCTCAAAGGATGCTCAATCTATGATGGATATGGCTGATTAGAGTATTCAAGAAGATTTTACTCATCAACTTCGTCCAAAATTTGCAAGCTCAAGTTGGGCAGCCCTAGTTTTTTTGTTCTCTTGGTAATGAGCCCTCAGGCAAAGCAAACGAAAGGGAGGGGGGGAGTAAATGTGCTATGTGCTTCACTTTTTCAACAAAGAGTTCTTGTGGAAACTTCTCAAATGCATAAACTCATTCCAAGTCTTTATAATCTAAAATACTATATCTACTTGTTTGAACAAGCTAACTTTAAACAACTAAACATGCTCATCTAGAATAGAATTCACTTTGCATACTATTATTATTTTGTGTATGTCGTGTTTTTCTGTGGTTTGGTGTGCCAATGAAAATTTTCTCCCCACCACTTCAGAGGGTTTATCCTTAAAAAAATTAAACCACCCATCAAATCCTCACCCAACTATTTCATTTTGTTGACCAAACACCACCCAAGCCCTTCATTTCATTGAAACCCTTCATTTCAACCAAACATTTCATTTCAACCAAACCCTTCATTTCATTGGTACCAACAAAAATGCGCGGGGCTCCAACCACCTATTCCCAACTGACTTCGCCGCTACCGCTACCATCCCATCACTCCGGATTTCCTCCGCTTCGTCGTCCCACCACGCTGGATTTTCTATGCTCCATCGTCCCACCACACTGGATTTCCTCCGATGGGTCGTCCTCACCATGCTGAATTCCTGTCGCATTTTCATTTTCTTTTTTTCCCGGAAATCCTCTCCACGCCATATTTTCACCGCGTCTTCCTCCGGTAGTGCCCAATGGTATGTTGAAGAAGGGAGATGGATTGAAGAAGTCAGATTCGGCGTTTTTGCACTAATTTGGATTTGTTTTCTATGAACTTAGTGGTTGTAGGGATGAATGCGAATGAGATTGTGGTTGAGATTGGGAAAAAATTCTTTTGTAAGCAATGGTTGTAGGGATGTAGAAATGTTTGGGTTTAGAGGTTCTAAGATTGTGTTGATTTATTTGTGTTGTGGGGTTCTTAAAATTTTTTGCACAGATGAAGGAACGTTGAAGAAGACAACGGTTGAAGAATGACAGAGGCTGAGGTAAACAAGACCAGGTCATTTTAGTCATTTCATGTCATTAAAATTAAAAGAAGAAATTTCTCTCTAAAAATTTACCTAGGATGGAGGGAGAAGTGAAATTTTTATTCACACAAAAAAGTGATAAGAAGATATCACCGATTTATCAGATCTGCAACATAAAGGAGGAAACTCTGTCACACATAATCTTGGAATGTGAACTAGCCCACAAATATGGAGATCCTTCAGACTTGGATTTAATTTCTCACCGACATTACTAGAGTATTGGCTAAATGATTGGTTTGACATAGCTCCAGAAAAGAAAGATATGTTAGATGTTCATTATTATGTAATTTATCAGGTGTGTCAAAATAATATACTACCTCTGTTTCATTATATTTGGCACCATAGGTATAGGTTTAGAGCATGTCCAATGGTAGTGATTTTAAACCCGCTTGTAAAATTTTATAAATTCTAGCAAGGTTGCTTAGCATTGTCGTAGAGTCCACGTATGCAACTTCCAAGTAACTGTAACTTGTGGGATCAGGTCGCTTGATGTCTATGCATTTAATGCTTCAAATGCAGAAAGTGTATTCCACATATATTTTGGTTGGATTGTGTAGTACAATCTCCATATTATCAAGTGTACAATCTCCACACTTAACAAAAACTATAATAAATCTATTCAAAATACATTAATATTATTTTATTTCTCGAGAATGAATAGAAATGTAAAATAATTAATAAAATATATTTCAAAATCAATAAACATAGAAAAGTATGAAATGAAAGTTATATATAATCGCATTTTCTAAATTCTAAATTAAATAAGAAATTAATTAAAATCTACATCAATATGATATCAAGACATTCCATACTAAGTTATAATGATTTCACAAATTTGCTCATGATCATTTTTAGCTCTTTCATCCATACATGATGTATCCTAGAAATGTTGTGATTTAAATTTACAATAATGATGTGATTCTTCGTTATTTTTATATTTTAGACGGTCTCCTGTGAGACAGTCAAAACTTTAGTCATGGATTTTTTTGCAAAACAAATACAATTCTTCATTTTCGCCAAATTTATTTGCACTTTTTAAAAAGAACCACATACTATTCAAAATGTTTAATAATTATATAATGATCCATGCCTAAACTTTAGACTACATAAAACAAGACTTGTTTATATTTTATATTTTTTTTACTTTAAATAAATATAATCTAAAGTATAACAATAATACTTAATTTATTAATTATAATTATTAAATATATAAAACTTATATTTAATTAAAAGCAAAGATGAATATTGTAAAAATATGTAGGACCTATCAAACTACACATGAATGTAGCTTACAATTGTGGGAGTGTTTAACTTACCACAACATCAGGTTGAAAAGATGACATGGCGAGTCAAGCTAA
The DNA here is from genome assembly GCA_032355605.1 of Rubia tinctorum. Classification (NCBI taxonomy): domain Eukaryota; kingdom Viridiplantae; phylum Streptophyta; class Magnoliopsida; order Gentianales; family Rubiaceae; genus Rubia; species Rubia tinctorum. Next base: position 2,946 of record JAULKM010099723.1, read on the forward strand.
AACCCTATAGCTTACCATTGGAGATGCTCCTAGGTGTTTTTTTCCTTTGCAAGTTGAAATGTTTGGAGAGAATTAAATGAAGTGAGTAAAAAATTTAATGAGTGGTTGTGAATGATTCACCTTTTGCCATTAAAGAAATGTGACAATTTTAGAAAAATATTTTTAAAATGGTAAGTGTGTCTAACATAACAAAAAAGAGGGAGTACTCCTTCCATTCATATGATATTTCCATTCGTGTCTATTTTTTTAACACATTCCACTTATAATGTAGTTTAAGGTACTTCTAACTAAATATTTTACTCATTTTTATTATACAATTTTACAATTGTTATCTTCTAAAATATGGTGTTTTAAAGTTACGTGTCATAATAAAATGTACGAAGGAAGTAGTAATGGAACAAATGTCTGAATCAGTGGAAGATGCACATTGTTCAAGAAGTGGGAATGGAGGCACAGAACGGGAAGCGATCTGAACTCGACTGAGGTAGAGTTGGGACAACCACTACCTAACCTAATGCCACGGTACAATGAGATTTAGACTGTGGGGTCGAACTTCTGAAGGGCTACCTGCATCCCTCTCTCTAAAAGTTATTCTCCCCTCCCTTCAACACTTTACAAACCCTAGGAAAACTCTGGAGGGACTGCCGCCGCCGAAAACAGCCGTATCCGACAGTCCCCTCCACCCCAATCCCACCCATCACCCCTACCGCAGTATCTTTGTTATTCTAGAGTTTTTTTACTGGAACTAAAAATAGACAAACCTCGATTCTCTATCTAGCGTCCCTGTGATCGGACCGACAACGACAACCAATGGCATCCTTTTGGTGAACCTGTGGTCAGACCGACGACGACGGCTAGTGGCGGCGCTATGGCGTACCTGTGTCGGCCTTGAGGAGATGGTGTCCCTGAGGCGACGGTGTCCTTGAGGCGGCTCTGTCCCTCAGACTGACGATGTCCCTGACGGTACTCAAGATCAGAGATTTAACTGTTTCAATTTGGTGATGGGCTCAGTGACAGTGGGTGGTTTTCACCGGAGTTTCAACTGTCACAGTTAGATCTGCTATTACACCGGCATCTCTATGTTGACGGAGACAGGTAGTTTTCTGCGGTGGCTGACAACTCCTATGGCGATGACAATCATCCGGCATCCCACAACCAGATACGGGTGACAACCAACGGCCGATGATTCCTGCGGTGGTGAGAGGCAGCCGGCGGGAGGAGCATCCATTTCTTTGACATTCCGAGTATACTCGACCAGATCTACATTTATTTCCCAAGTCTACTCGTATCTGAGCCGGCCAACTTAGATCCAATCGGGGCAACTCGGAGACCAAGTCTATTCAACTCGGAGTCGAGTCAAATTGGTTTGACTCGGGTCGAACAGTCCAAATCGGGTCAGCCAACAACCGATTCTTACTTTGGCGATAGTAAGGTTACGAGTGGTGATTCTCCTTTTATTAAACTTTTTATCTAATTTTTAATTTCTCTTTTCACATGGGAGGCTTTTTAAATTTTTTAGTTTTTAATTATTTTTCTTTTTTCATAATTATTGGGGTAGTGGATCAAACTAGGTCTTTTTTTGCTGGAATTATTTGCGTTTGTTCTCTGCCAACCTTAGGTTTTTTTTTGACAGCTCTGTTTGCTTGGTTAAAGTTAGTTGGTTTCTGAACTGGTTTAGTCTATATGTGGGTATAGGAGAAATTCTAGTCAAGGTGGTTATAACAACTTATCGTTGGCGATGCCGATTATAGTTTTCAAACCAGATTTGTAGACCGAGCAAGTTGAAAAATACTTGATTGATCAGTTTGTGTTGTGTTAGAGATTTTCGTACTTTATCCTGAGGTCACTTACATTTACAAAAGATTTTTGGGAATCAAAATGACCTAGGTCATTTTTTTGGGAATCAAAAAGACCTAGGTCATTTCTACTTTCTACAAAGGACTTTAATTTAAAGGAGATGAATTGGATCTCTCACTTCTTGAGCAATTCACTTTTTGTTTTGGTTACTTTAGATTCAGTAGTACAATGTTTTGAAAATTTGGGAAAAGGTGACTGGTATTTGAATACTGTGATCAACTTCTAGTGGTTTGAGCCGAACTACTCGGATGTGTACGCAGTATTTGGCGATTTATCTTAGGATGTACCCCCTTCTGATACTATTTGTTTTATACATAAAGGTTAAAAATTTGTAATTTAATTTTTAGCGCCTTTATGATAAGCCTTCAGGCAACAAATGTAAGCCTATGAGCAACTCGATGTAAGCCTTCGGGCATGTAAGCCAATTTTTGGCAACATATGAGTTTAATGAAAATGAAACGACACCCTTCAAACCCATCTATCACAGTTTGATTTTTTTTAAATGCCACTGTGCAAAGGAACGCAAAACGATACAGATGTTGCATACCGTCAAATTGATGAAAAAAACAACGGGGGGCTTGGTCTACAACTGATCTAGGTCAGTTCTTTAAGTGACGTTAATTGCCATATAGAAAGTCATGATGCAAGCAAGTTAACGATTTGCAACACATCCTCATTCGCACGGCTGTGAGATGGTGACAAAGCACATTCAGAACTTCCCAAGAGTCCCACCGACATAAAATGGATTGTCAGGAATGTCAAAATATTTCACATTTTAAAAGTTCTCAAATTACGTCCCTTCAGTACATCCGATAAAATTGGAACCATACAGAAAAGTTCTCAAATTACATATTGTTAATGCGCATGAACTACCAGAGTGTGCATTTAAGGGAGGGTTACAGCCCAGAAATCTACAGAAAATAATTGTTGTTTTGGACAGCAGCATTTAACATTGCCAGTACAAACAAGACAGATGTTTATGCAGACTAAACCCACTCTTTTATCAAAAAAACAAAAAAAAATACCTGCTCTCTCATAGGAAAGATGAGGAGGCTCAAAGGTTTGAATTTAGGGAAATACAAAATGTCGGCCCCTAAACACCCAATTCGAAATGCCTTCTCGCATTTCAATTTACAGAATTGTTAGGAACCAAGGTTTCACAGTTCCTATGAATTCCCCTTCAGATCAATCATACCAGATACCGCGTACCCAAACTCTTCTCTGATTGCTAGTAGTTGACATGGCTTTGTTGACTACTATTTAAGAGGTAACAAATGCTTCCTCCTGTCGAAATTAAGGTTCACTTTCACTATTTAAATGTAGCCAACTTTGATGTTTCATCCAGACACAGCTAACAATACTATCACACTGAATCTTGTTCTAATGTATATTTTTAAAATATTAACTTTATAAAACAATAATTACACATAACCGAAGATATTAATGGCCAAAGATGTTTCTTATAAACCATGAAAAGCGGAAAAAAGTGGACCTTAATTTAGAACAGAGGGAGTAACACTCTACTGTCCAACCTCGAGCATGCATGTTCAAGTTAATTCTCAATAAAGCTGCATCAATCAGCTTTTCTCTATGGATGTGTGCAATTGTTGACTATGAATCGTGTGCACCAGATAGCATATGAACTTAATTTGAGGTGAAGGATTCCATTGTTTGACACTGTGGAGCAGTGATTTCCACTAAATCTAACCCAGAGGTCGAGCCCCCAGATCTCTCTCTTATTTCTCTGAATTCCTGGCATGTCGCACACAGATGACAGAAGAAATGAGTCACAAAGTCTCCACATGGAGCTTCCTGTATATCAAAAGATAAGAAAATCAGTCACACTGGAATGAAAGGGCCAACCACGTCTGAATATAGAACCTGTTCCAGGGGAGAAAAGATAGCGGAATAACAGACCTTTCTAATGTTTTGAGAAAATACAAGGTACAACTACATACAACAATTTTAATTATTTCATAGTTCCTAAGTTTCTGGAAATATAAAGGCTTTAAACTACAGCTGAATCATTACAGGAAAGGGATTAAGCAACAAAAGCACAAAATCTACATCGGTAATTTTTCAGCCTTTCACTTGGACAAGCTAATGATTACAAAGCATAGCTATTTATCCAGTTAAAAATAAATCTTTTCAACAACATCCCAAAACAAACAAGGAAACAGTATTGAGTAATAAGAAAGAATCCAAGTATATCTAACACATGAATATGTCGGATTTTGTGAAAGATAGCAAGGTAAAATCTCAACAAAGAGATGATGATATCTTCAAAGAAATCAGTAGAAAGATATGAACTACAAGGTTAATAGCAAAATCACTGTGAAACAGATTTCTTAAGACCATCCTCATGCATCAACCAAAAAATAATGTTTTATACAAAAATGAAAATAAAAGAGAACAAAATTGATATAAAGTTCCAATTTAGTGAAATGGGATTATTCAAAAAAAAATCCAACTATGATCAGGATTTTTTAACATCAAAGTCGAAAACTAGTATTTCTTCACACTGAAGTTAATTGCATGCTCTCGTTATGAGCTATTTAAAGCTAAATTATCAACTTTTCATATCTCGAGTTAATCATCTAGCCACATAGCAATGCATGGAAAAGTAACTTCTGGTAAAATTAGAGCAACATTGAATTTTCCTGGAGCCAAATGCAATAAAAAAAAAAGTCATTGCAAGTCGTGTGTGAGCATCTACCACTAAACACCAATAGTATACTTCCTCTGTTCTACCTGACCTGTTTCTCAAATGTTTTTCATTCCACGAGAATAGTTTTGTTTCTATTTTCTTTTACCTCTAATAATCTCCCTGGTGTGGATATGTGTGGTTTAAAACTATCCTACAGCTTAAATGTTGGATGAAATTGGAATATGAAGGGACAAAAAACTTGTTTTATGTATCCTTTCATCCTTAATTAGTCGTTTGCAGTGATGGGATTTTTCATGTGGAGCGAAAAGAGCGTATACCCCGATAATTCTTGAGAAACAACACTGAATCTGAAACATCTGCAGTTTTGTGAGGATAACCAAGAACAAACACCTGTGTAAAACCTTAGAAGCCCAAGACTTGGACTCATAATGTAAAACTATAGCCTACTGCTTGTACTAAAGCACAACAGCCCAATTTTTTTCACTGTGATTCTCATTTTTAGGCTCCCTAATTAAGCTGGCCAAGAGTGACAAACCCTCATAGTACTGAGGCACAAATTGTACTATTAGGCTATAAACAACTCATTTTGTTCATCTTTCATTTGTGTTTTTGTTTCACAATATTTGTATAGACATATATATGAGAGAAAAAGGCAGAAAAAATCAGTTTCCAAAGAATCCAAAGCAGACTACCATCCTCCAGGCCGAGCCCCCTCGAAACTTCTGTTTATTTGATACTACCAGAGGCTTATTTCTTTTGAAGCTGGCTGGGGTTTGTAACAAACGTAATATTGGACTAAGTTAGACACATGTTGCTAAACAGTATAGCATAGTTTTGAGGATCCATTCAATTTCCATTGATTCCTGGACTATACAATCCAAATTTACCAGAATAATCCAATCCTACTTAAACTCTTTGTATTGAAAGCTATGAGCTAATGGTGCAAGAAAGAAATATGATATGCAACAGCTACCACTACATGGAGAATGAAAACCTAGGATTACAGAAAATAATAGAAATAAACTAGACTGAGTAGTTTTCTCTGCTTTCAAAAATGCGCTACAATTGAACCCATGACAACAACTTAAACATTGACAAAAGAATCATTAAAGTGATAAATTGCGCAAGTTTAGATCAAGGGAAGGTCTGAAGAAGAAGAAGGATGTTTCGGAACTGATCACGTACGTACCCAAGCGGTAAACAAGTAGTTGGCTACAGATGGATCTATGCTCTAAAACATAAAACTGCCTGGCTCTATTGGAATGACACGGATTGTGGCAAAGGTTTCACAAAAACCTAAAACATCAAGAGACATTAGCTCTTGTGACAAAATTAAATCCAATTGCAAACAAGTCATCCTGTCAGTTGAAGCAAAATATCTTACTCAATGCATAGCTTGATTTCAAGAAGGTCTAAGTTCTAATCCTTTAAAGGCCTAGCTAAAAAGAAAGAGCCTTCATCTCACAAATCTTGTTCAATCCCGCTTTGGATGAGTTGGATCACTCCATTGCCTTGACAAAAATAAAATCTACGACATACTATCTAGAGGTCTTTGAGAAAGAGCGACTACTAGGGTATCAAACGGTAGATTAGTTGTCGAAAAGGAAAAAGCAACATTAGTTCAGCATCAAGGGATAGTAATTTATTTAACATTTAATCTGAACTATATAGGATTTTTTTGTCTACTCATCAATAAAATAAATGAACTGAATGAATCGTGATTAACAAAGCAATAAAACAAAAAACCAGAAATCCAGATTCTAAAGCCTGATTCCACGGTTTGATAGCGTATGAAATTCCCAAAAACTAACATTAGAGGACAATTTGGTTCAACTAATCAAAATCCTTGCAGCTTGTAGATACATCTCCAATCGTCATATCTGACAAGATAGTTTCCAGTAAATATTTATCTTAGAACAGATATTTCTATAACTTTTTGCATTTCTTTCAGCTTCCTCCTCTTCTCCCAGCAAGACTAAAATATTTGGTTTCCCCTTCAAAAATGACGGAAATACCCCATAGATGCAACACAAATCATACAGCAAATATAAAAGCATGTCCAGGATAGAAAAAGAATTCAATTGCTCAGTACCAAACAAAGGGGCAGGAAATAGTCCCAGTGTATAATCCCGATTATGCCCCACTTGTAAGTGAAGCTAGAACATCTTTTAGACTAAAAAAAAGTCAAACTAAAAGCAAGAACAAGCAGGACTGATGATAGTGACTAGTTAACATGCATGATTACCTAACGAATGATATATTCTTGAGCTTAAAACTAAACACTGGAGTCCATTTAAAACTTTCCAACTTCACCAAAGAGTAAGCGTCATTTTTGGGTGATATAAAAGTAGTTCTAAGAAAGCAGTTCCTGCAACAAGTACCATTGACAACTTTCGCCATCCAACTTTTGCAAAAGAATGAGTTCACCGTTATACCTTCTCCTTTTAAATATAAAATGCAACCAGAACTCAGGGAATCTGACTAAAAGTTAATAAAACCTAAGCAGATGTGACCTTTGCATAGATGTTCTCCATAAGATATTCAAAGAACCAGAAAAAAAAAAGAGAGTACAAACAGAAAATTCTCCTCCATCTCAAATTTATCAGAAACCTTGCATCCAGCAACAAGATAAACTAAAGGATAAAAAGTACTGATAGACTAAATTGCCAAAACTGTTTTGCAGCAAAGCCATCATTTCATTCATTTCTTGTTTGTTTTGATATGGTGGGTTATACGAAAGAAACGGAAAATATAAATTCTCAGGACTCAGGGAATTCACCGTTATACCTTCTCATTTTAAGCATAGAATGCAACCAGAACTCATGGAATCTGACTAAAAGTTAATAAAACCTAAGCAGATGTGACCTTTGCATAGATGTTCTCTATAAGATATTCAAAGAAACAGAAAAAATAAGAGAGTACGAACAGGAAATTCTCCTCCATCTCAAATTTATCTGAAAGAAACCTTGCATCCAGCAACAAGATAAACTAAAGGGTAAAAAAGCACAGATAGACTAAATTGCCAAAACTGTATCACAGCAAAGCCATCATTTCACTCATTTCCTGTTTGTTTTGATATGGTGGGTTATACGAAAGAAACGGAAAATATAAATTCCCTTACAAGTACACTTCTAACCACCATATCATCCACCAAAAGGTTAGTTTTACTTGGCTTAAATTTTCAACATACCGGTAGGTTGTACTTCGATCTTAATGCCCTTCGGTAGCCACATGCATAACATGAAACTATGCATCCTGGCAAACCCAGAAGAACACCGTCAGTCAGGAAGCAA
>JAULKM010099724.1:0-10763 GCA_032355605.1 Rubia tinctorum
GCAGGGTGTGTGTAGTAGGATGGGTACTGATCATTCTGATAAAAACCGGCGGGATAAGAATTTGGATCACCCATGTTTAACTTACAACGAAGAAGATGAGGTTGAATTGGGATGGATTTTGGGGTGATTGTACGCGGCTCATTTTATGAAGGTTTTGAACATGATGGAATGCGTGGGAAAATCGCGGCCCTGATCAAATCCTGGCCTTTTCTCTCTCTCCTGTTCTATTAGGACTTGGTAGTGTATGTATCAATAATAATGATGACAAATGTTTTATGTGTCTACTACCAGCAGCCACCTCCGGAAGTTCACACACGGGGTCATTAACTCTGATGTCTGCTTTATGACGTGGAATTCTGCCGTTTCGACACTTCTATCGCACTGTGTTTTCGACCCAATTTTTCATTGAACTGAACTCGACTGAATTGAATATAAAAAAGAGTCAAGTGTTAAAATAACTTTAACTTTAAGTTGAAAGTGCAATATAACCCTGCAAAATGAGAAGGTGCCAAAATAACCATAATTTTATGATGTGTGTGCTAATCTAACTCTGGGCGATTTTGACTTCAATTGTCAACGGGAGAATTGGTAGGAATTTAAGAAAATGATGATTTTACCTTGTATTAAAAAAGAAAAAAAAAATCAAAAAGAGAAATATAAAGGGTACTTTAAGCTTAAGGGGGAAAGAGTATTTTCGTCATTTCAGGTCCAATCAACACCCAAATTAATGAGTCAACGCCAGAATAGTGATATAATGTTATAACTGCACATTTTATCATAAAGTTAAGGTTATTTCGGCACTTTCTCAGCATGCAAGGTTATATTGGCACATTCATCCTAAAGTTAAGGTTAAGAAGTGTAAAAATCCCATATAAAAATTATGAGTATGTCTCTTTAAAAAGGTTATTTTCATAAATTATTATCAGAGATATAGTTGATTTAGAATTAGGATAAGAAAGGAATACCCTTTTTTATTGGTTTTGTATATATCATATTATGTCTTGTATAACCTTTGTACTCACTATATATGAATACACACAATCATAATGATTTGTGGGTTTTACATTCTATCATGTCATCTGTCATGTCTCTCTACAATTCCTGATTTTTACCTCTCTTTCTCCAAACAATAAATAAATAAATAAAAATCCACCCTCCACTGTTTGGCCACCACTCACTGCCGCCATCCAGTACAATTTTCCGCCCGCCTTCATCAATTTTCTTATGATAGTCTCTTCTCCGGCGAGTTACCATCTCGTCTGATCTGTCCTGTCTCCGCCTGCTCACGCCTCCGCCCACTCAGTCGCTCGCTGCTGCTCTTGTTTCTCATCCGGACAATCGTTGACTGCCGATCGCAAACCCATGTTGTGCGATCGGTCCAATTCGTCTGGCGACCTCCATTGTTTCCGGCGACTTTTATCCTGACGGTGTCCTTGATTTTCTACTTCAAGTTTATTCAGCCGTATCTCCGGTGCCTCAATACTGGTGTCAACATCATCTCGACTCCATCTTCTTCCCAGCGATTTCTTCATCAAGAAGAATGCGTGATCCAAACGAGCCCTCAAGCCTACCCCCGTGGAGATCCACGTGCCTGCCAGTCTTTCCCCAGAAGCGTGTGAAGTTACGCGTGAAACGGACGCGCTCCTTCTCCCCTGCCAAGCGTGATTTCATGCGCCCTCCAGTTCTTCTAGAAGAGAATGTCTTCACGCTCTGGTTTATAGCCTCCAGCGGTTTGTTGTAGTTTTTAGCTTAAAAAAGTATGGATTCCTTTGATCGACTCGAGTGTCAATGGTGTTACGTCTTGGGTCATGTTGCTTCTTCTTATCCTAAATTACACGATGAATGGTTCCAGTTGCAGTGTCAGTGGTGTAAGAAATTTGGTCACTTTGCCTCGACGTGTTCTCTTCTGGTCTGTTGGGTATTTTCTCCTGCCTCTTTACCGCATTTTCGCTGGATAGCTGATTCTGGTGCTACCAACCACATGAATTCTTCTCAGTCCTCTCTTGAACGCGTGACTCCTTATTCTGGTAACAATCGTATTTTTTTGGTAATGGTTCAGCTCTTAACATTACCCATGTTGATCATTCTCGGGTCTCTGATTCATTATCCTTGTCTGTTGTTTTGGTAGTTCCTCATATTACTAAAAATTTGTTGTCTATTAACAAGTTGAATCGGGATATGAATGTTGTTATTTTTTATGATTCTTCTTTCACCATTTCGAACAAGTTTACTAGAGATGTTATTGACAACGGCCATCTTGATAGTGGCTTATTTTTTTGGATTATGGTGGTGTTGTTTTCTCTGCTTTTGTTGCATCGAGTACCTCTAAAGTATCTTTTGAACTTTGGCATAGTAGATTGGGTCATATGCCTCACAATAATCATTTCGTCTTTGAGCAAGTCTGGATGTTTGTCAGTTACTAGTTTGCTGCCTAAGCCTCATTTATGTCCAGCTTGTGAGATGGCTAAAGGCAAACGTCTTTCTTTTAGTTATAATTTAAAACTTGCACCACGCATACTTGATTTAGTTCATTGTGATATTTGGGGACCCTCGCTTGTTGTCTCTCGCGTTGGGTACCTTTATCATGTCATTTTTATTGATGATTTTTCTCGATTTACTTGGTTATATCTTCTACGATGAAAGTCTGAATTTGTGGAGGCTTATATGCAATTTGAAGCACTTGTTGAGAATCAGTTTTCTACAACCATTAAAGTTTTTCAGAGATATGGTGGAACCGAGTTTGTGAATCATCGCATGCGAACCCATTTTGCGTCCAAGAGCATTCATCATCAGCTTTCATGTCCTTACACTCCAAAGCAAAATGGTCGCACAGAGAGGAAGCGTCGTCATATTACAGAGACAAGTTTATCGACGCTCTTTCGTTCTAACCTTCATAATTCATTTTGATATGATGCTTTTTCGACAACAGTCTACATAATTAACAGACTTCCTGCTCCAGTTTTATCTGGTCAGTCTTCTCTCTCAGTTATTTTTGGTACTACTCATGACTACTCCAGTTTTCATCCATTTGGTTGTCAAGTTTTCCCGTATTTGAGGCCATATGTTGTGCATAAACTGGCCCTTCAGAATATGTCTTGTATATTTTTGGGTTACAGTTCACAGTACATGGGTTATCGATGTCTAGATCCTCTCACGAAGAAGTACATCACTCGCCATGCTCGATTTGATGAGTTATTTTTTCTAGCTACCCGTACTGGAACTATTATAGATTTATCATCACTGGATGTTTCAACATTTTTTGAGCCTTCGTCAGTCCCATCGGAGGTGTTTGAGCCATCTTCTTCTTCGGAATCACCCATTATTTTGGAAGATTTAAATTGTCAGATTTCACCGGAAGGTCATAATTCTTCATAAAAATGTGTTTTTATGCCACAGGGTGACCAGAAGCATGATCGACAGTAGCCATCGACGCAAGCTCAAACACCACAACAGTCTTCACCGAATCACGCGCCGGCTATCCCGGACGCCTGTCGTCCATACGGGCCTCTAGCCCTGACGCATCTCGTATCGCTGGCTCATATAGCAAGCCCAGCTTCACCAGTGTCATAGCTATTGACATCTGCCTCAGTTGATGTGCCTGATGTCTCGGGTTCTGTGTCGGCCTCGGGATCCGTGTCATCTCATGTTGTGGATCCCTCTACCAGATATCATATGGTCACTCATTTGCGCAAGGGTTTCTTACGGTACAAGGATTTTTCTAATAATGACATTTCTAGTTTACTGAGTGTTTTATTTGCAAAGATCTTGCCTCGTAGTCATCGCTTTGTGGTCAAGAATCCTGAATAGGTTTGTGTTATGCACTCGGAGATGGCTGTTTTTTGCACTCAATAGACGTAGAAGTTGGTTCCGCAACCTCCAAATGTTAATGTTGTTGGCTCAAAATGAGTGTGTCGTTTAAAATACAAGTCTGATGGTTCTCTTGGCTGGCAAAGGGCTAGGTTAGTTACTCAAGGTTTTTCACAATTGTCTGGTTTTAACCATGATCATACATTTAGTCCGGTGATGAAAGCATCTATTGTTCATACTGTATTATCTCTTATTGTCACTCATAATTGGTCTTTACGCCAGCTTGATGTTAAGAATGCTTTTTTAAATGGTGTTCTTGATTCCCCGGTTTATATGGAGCAGGATGCTGGTTACTAAGAGCCGATGCGTCCTGATTATGTATGTTTTTTACGCAATGCCATTTATGGTTTGAAACAAGCTCCTCATTCTTGGTTTCAACATTTCAGTTCTTTTTTTGTTGGCTTAGGTTTTGTATGCAGTTCTGCCGATACCTCTTTATATGTGTTCTCACAGGATGCCTCTTTACTTTATTTGCTGGTTTATGTTGATGACATTATTCTCACTTGGAATGATGGTCATCTCATTCGGAAGTTTATTGATCAGATTAATCAGGAATTCAAGATTACCGAACTTGGCAATTTACAATATTTCTTGGGATTGGAGATTGTTTGTACTTTCGATGACTTATTCCTTAGTCAGGCCAGATATGCCAATGACATTTTATTGCACGCTGGAATGCAAGATTTGGTGCTTGTTGCTATCCATTTTATAGCATTTTTGCAGCTTTCAATCTCTTCTGGTAAGCCATTCGAAAATCCCACACTTTATCGCTCTTTGGTTGGTGCAATACAGTATTGTCGATTACACATCCCATTTTTTACGTGAACACGGTTAGTCAGTATATGCAGGCTCCTACTGACGATCATTACCAGGTTGTTACTAGAATTTTGCGCTATATCCCTGGTACTCCCCACTATGGTCTTCAGTTTCGCGCGAATTCATTCGTTTAACCAGTTTTTGGTTATTCTGATGTTGATTGGGGTCATTTTATTGAGACACGTAGGTCTACTTTTGGTTATGCCATTTTTCTCGGTGGTAACTTAGTTTCATGGAGTGCTACGAAGCAACCTACGGTCTCTCGTTCTAGTTCAGAATCATAATACCGGGCTATGGCCAATGTTAATGCGGAACTAGTTTGGTTGATGAATTTACTTTGGGATTTATGTGTATCGATGTGTGTGCCACCTGTTTTGCTGTGTAATAGTAATAGTGCTCTCTTTCTTGCTCAGAATCTAGTTTCGCATAAAAGAACCAAGCACATTGATATTAACTATCATTTTGTGCATGAGATGGTGTTTTCTGGCAAGCTCAAGGTTGCACATGTTTCTACGGACTTGCAGATTGCTGACATCTTTACAAAGGGTTTACCTCGTCCCTAGTTTGATTTCTTACATTTCAAACTTTGCGTTGCGACCAATCTCATGCTTCGCTTGAGGGGGTAATAGAGAAATAGTTGATTTAGAATCAGGATGAGAATGGAATACCTTTTTTTTTGGTTTTGTATATATCATGTTATGCCTTGTATACCCTTTGTACTCACTATATATATATATGAATACACACAGCCACAATGATTTGTGGGTTTTACATTCTATCAGTTATAAAAAGACCAGTGACTCAAGTATAATTTTACCAAAAAAAAGATGAAAACTTTGCGGGTTAAAACAATTAAAATTTGGGTTAAATTCGGGTTATAAGCTATTTGTATAAACTCTACCTATGGAAAGATGGGTTTTTCCAAAACTTTATCGAAAATTCACTTTAGTAAAAAAATGAAAAAACTTTCAGGAAATGTGACTTTATATAACATTATAAAATGTGCAATATTTAAAATTTTAAAATTTAGTGTTTAATTTAACAAATATAATATATATTTAAGTGAAAAAATACTGGAATTATCCATTATTTAATGACAACCCATATGTAAGGAGATTTCCTCATAAAAATAATATACCGAAATTTTACTTTCTTATGATTAAGAAATGTTGGAACTTTTACTGACTATGCATCCATTTAGATGAATTTTATTTTAATAGTCCATATTTAATCATGTTGTGATAAGATTGAGGGCAAGCCAAACAAATTAACATGTCATTTAGTTCACAAAAAAATATGAAAAGGTTGGTTGTGAAATTACCACTCATATCACATTGAAATGTTTTGATATTAGTTTGAAATTGTATTTTGACCATGACATGAAATAGCACCAGTTTAGAATATGCATCAGATTGTGTTTGAGAGGAAAAATCCAACTGGAATTTGAAAAATCATCCAAAAACATAGGTATATTTAAAACTACTACTGCTAGAAACAAGAGACGTTAACATGCCACTATGAACAATATCAAAAGATTTAAAAGTAACAGTGTGAGAATTTGAAAAAGGGAGACACTTGTGTTTGGCAATTTGACAAAACGATCAAATAGCCGAACATATGACTTTAATAAACATAGGATCCCGATGCCTAAAAATGTCTAAGACATAGTCTTCTGGGCGACCTAGTCAAGCATGCTAAGGTGATGGTTGAGAAGCAACAAAAGCAGAGGCTGGTGGTCGAGTGATCGAGTACGGATCCCCATGGCTATTACATCTCGTTTTGATTTTCCGGAGGTGAGGTCCTTTATAGAAAAACCAGTAGAGTTAAACTCCACACTAACATTATTATCAATGGTGAATTTTCTGACAGAAATCATATCTTTGACACTATTGAGAGTGTGCAAACATTTTTGAGACAGTAAGGTGTGGATGTGTTTAGAGTTTCAGAACCTTGATCAACAAGAAAAATAGTATTTCCATCACTAACATAAATAGGTAAAGAAGTGCTCGAATTAAAATAAGTACGAACCCGTTGTCATATGGGAGGACGCTCTGGTGTCCATGTACCAATTGTCGGAGGGTTGATGGGCCGATATGGTGCTGAGAGCCGGAGAAAGCTGACCCATGCCATTCTATGGCCCAATTGCATTATTTGGCCTGGGTATTGATGCTGCTGGCCCAAAATCGCTTTGGCTAAAGGGATACTGTGACCCAAGAAGAGCATATCCCGTCCCTAACCCTAAGGTTCCTCTCGGCTGAGCACCAATCTGGTTTGCGCCGTGACTGAAGTTCGTCAGGGCGGTGGGGTACGGGCACGGCGGCTCCCGACGGCGGGTAGAACGTCATTAGAGGTAGTGCGCAGTGTGTGGTGGCTGCAGGCCTAGCTGCAGGCCTATGGGCCTGTAGTCTGTATGAAATGCTGACTTATATTTGGCCAGTGCGAATCCGTTTTCCATCCACCCATTAAATTTTTCTACTCCCTCCATTCATTAATGGTTGACACACTTTTTTACTCCTCTTTCTCAAGGCATGTTTAATCACTAATAACTTTTGCTACATATGTTAATATCATGTAGAATTTTAATATTTGGAAAGTACATGCTACGAAGAATCCAACTATACCTCACATGATAATATTACTATTTATATATTACATGAAATTTATGTTCAAACATGGCTTGAGAAAACTGACTAAAAAGTGTGTCAAACATACCTGAACGAAGAGAGTATATCAATGTCATGTTTTCTTAGCTAAAATAAATAAATTTGTGTCTACGTTCATTCCATAAATTATGAAAAGACTAAAGTTTAAATGGAAAATACAAAGAAATCAAGATTAAAAAAAATTGGATTACATTAATTGGGTCATAAACTTGTAGGAAAATGTTATAAATGGTAGTTTCCATATAGAATTAGGTTTCTTTGTGGGATAAATTATAGATGGTAAAATTGTTAAACTTTAGAATTCTAGTCTGGTTAAATTTTGGTTTGTTGTAACCCTATATATTGTAATTCTCATCATTGATGAGACATTTCATTGATTAGATATCAATTCACCATTGATTACCCGATTATATTTTATCAAAGACCAATAGAACTAGGATTCTAAAGTCTAACTAAATTACTATCTACTAGTATAATCTAACCTGCAATGAAATCTAATTTTATATGGAAACTACCGTCTATAACTTTTCTCTACAAGGGAAATGATTTCTTATTTTCTTATCACTACTGCACGTTGCATAATAAATTTTTTAATATTACAACTAAAATCTTTTATCTTTTTATAATTTTAATTCAACAATGTCTTCCCATATGCCTATGGAAAGACAATCTTTTATAAGATTTTGCATAAAAAATTATCCACTTATTCTTTATTTTTTCGGTTGCTCTTTATATTTTCATGTCTTTCATTTTTTTCACTTGTATTATTTTGATATTTTTCACTTCCACTTACTTCTTCCTAAGAAAAAATCGAGGAGGGATTAGCTGAAATCATCTTTAAATCGACAAAATGGAAAATGGGAAGGAAAGCACAACATTTTTTCCGTGGTCGAATCATTTGCCCAGATCTGTACGCTCACTAATATCTGAAAAAGAAAAATTGAAGGAATGTACGCTCATTAATAAGTGTATTTCCACTTTATAAAGAAATGGATGAATTATTCTCACCCAATCTAATTGTGAGATCGACGGTCTACATACAATTATTTATGGATAGGAGATGATATGGAGTACTTTATGTAATTTTTAAAACTTTACTTTGTCCATTATCTCATCATAAGTTGTAGTGAGACGGTCTCACATTAACCTTTTTCTTTCCACTTTTGGGTGCTTAAATTAATGGTATGCAATTTTGGAAAACGTAGTAATTACTTGTGTGATGAATGCACCGGTTTTAATGCGCGGCCTTTGCAATTGAGAGTCATCATTTAACTTATGAAGATCATGTTTATAAATACTCTTTATTGATTTTAACACTTTGTTATGTTTTTTATTATTAATATACTTGCTTAAGAAAATTATTTTTAATTTAGTAACATATGTTAAATAAGTTTTAAAAATAGTTTAAAATTATTTACACCCTTTGTCCCAGCTCAAACTCACACGTTATTATTTTACACAATTTTCTACTCCCACAATCCTCTAATAATGACTCCCTTTCCTTTTTAGGTAGGTTTATATATTGAGTCCTTTCTCTTTTTAGCTAATCCTAGATTATTTCATCCACTCAATTTTCCTTTCCTACTTTTGATGTAATCTACACAATTCATTTTACTATTTGTAAAAAATAATGTCCAAAAGTAAGGGCCAATAACAGAGGGGACCAGAGGGAGTATCAAACTTTGACTACATATTTGAATAGATATATAAACAACAATATTATTATATGTGATATTGTTAGATTCGTCGTAACAATTAGTTTTCGAATATCAACTTTTTATATGATGTTATTATACGTAATTTAACATATTAGCGGTAAAACAAGTTTCTTGATAACCGTAAACATGATCATGTCACCCTTGATGATGCTCATTACTCCATCTATTCCTCTTAAAGGTTTCTATTTTTTTTTTGTCTGACCCAATCATATGTTTCTATTTTTACTATTTTCGTATTTTGATTCAAATTCAAAGTTGAAATTTGACCAGTTTATTTCAATTTTCTACTTTCTCACTATATCAACATATATAAATATTTGTATAAAAATGTAATGAGAATTTTGAGTGGAACAAAGTTAATAGTACTCCCTCCGTCCCACCAATAATGACATATTTATTTTTTCAAAGTCAAATTTAGTAAAATTTGACCATAAATATAAATTTATATATATATAATAAATATATAAAGAGAGATATTGTTAAATTCATCTTAACATATACTCTCTTCGTCCCATAGAAATTGGCATAATTTCTATTTTCGTCCGTCCCACAGAATTTGGCAAAATTCGATTCTTACCTAAAGTGGCACAAAATGAGCTTATACACTTACTATATTATCCCTCAAGAGGTTGATTAAATCTATTAGTCAAATATTTCATTACCAAAATACCCTTACTTTATTTCTCATCAACACTTCCATCTCATCTTTTATAAAATACCGATCCAAAAGTAAATTTACCAATTCTATGGGACGAAGGGAGTATATTCTAAATATCAAATTTTTATACATAATTGGTATATATAGCTAGAAATATTGACAGTCAAACGTTATCATTGAAAAATGTGAAAAAACAAATATTCATCATTGTTAGGAAAGAGGGAGTATTAGTTTTAAAAAAATGTCACTCACTTTATGTATTGTCCATTGACTTTTATGTCCACAGGTGAGAGAGATGCTGAAAATTTCAGCCGTGCATTTCACCATACTATGTCTTAGACCACGTGCAGTGATATAACCACTACGAAATCATTCTTGTGATTTTTTCCATTAAATATCCAATATCTCTCTTCCTCTTCATTAAAGCAATCACAAAGAAATTCTATTTTTTCTCCACAATGGTAGAAACCACTAAAAAACCTTTGTGTTGAGCATTATAACCAATGAAAACACATGGAATGGAACGCGGCGCAAACTTATCAGTGGCAATGTCACACAAACATGGATACACACAGAAACCATATGGATGAAAAAGAGAATATCCAGGGACAGTGCCATAAAATATCTCGAACTGAGATTTACCATCGAGAATCGAACTAGGTAAACAGTTTATAGTATAGAGTGCTGAGGAGAAAGTATCCACACAATAGTACTTGGGAACGGATGAATGATATAAAATGGTCAACCTTGTCTCTATGATATGACGGTGTTTACGCTCAGCCCGACCATTCTGAGCAGGTGTATAAGGGCTTAACATTTGATGATGAATGCCACAAGAGATAAAATGATCACGGAGATGATGATCAGTAAACTCTGTTCCTCCATCTGATTGGAAAACTTTATGTTTAGTGGAGAAATAGGTCTCCCCAAACTTCTAGAACATCATAAATACATCAAAGAAATTGGACTTGCGACTCAAGGGATAGAACCACATAAAACGTGAAAAGTCATCAATGAAAATAATATAATATAAATAACCAC
>JAULKM010099725.1:0-10762 GCA_032355605.1 Rubia tinctorum
GTGCTTGTATGTGGAGGATTTGATGAATGAGATTGGATTCCCTGTTGTTCAGGATTTGAGGAGAATGAAAAAGTGCATGAAGGTTATGAAATGGAGGGGAAGAAGTGCATATCCAGGCTGCATGTCACAACTCTTTATCACATATGGGAAGAAAGGAATGCTGGAATATTTCAGAAGAGGAGGCAGACCACTGAGGAGCTTAGGAAAAAATTTGTTGCAGAATTCATATGGTTGAAGGGGAAATTGGCGGTTGAAACAGGTCTCAGTATGGAGAAAGAAAACATTAACAAGGCTGGGGTATAGAATAGTGAGGGGCACGGAATTCTATTTTTGTACTAAGGATGCTATATACGGTTTAAAATCATGGTGGGAATAGAGCTTGTAAAATCTAAATGGGCTGCTATTGTGGGCTATTTTTATTATAAAAATGGCCTGCAAAAAAAGTAGTTTAAGTTCATTTAATTAGCCTAATTTCTAAAATGATAAACATCCTCCATATATATTTCCTTAGTATTAGGCTTTGTAATAGTTCTAGAGTGAAGAACTTTAATGTGATTATGTTGATTGTTCTTAATTAAAATTAATTTCTGTAAAAAAAGAGGAGAACAGTATAAAATATGGAGTGAAATAATGAATTTAGTTTGAAATTATGTTAACATACTTCATGTATTCCAACAAGCACATGATTTTTCTCCGTAGTCGCATGTGTTTTGTAATGAAAAATTAATTTTCTCGTATCTTACTTTGTCAACTGATCTTAATTGAAATTTATTGTTGTATTTTTTTGCCAATTGATATTAATAGGGATGATTGCATAACTAAATTATTGAACTCGACATGTTTTTGTGGTTATTTGATTCAGGTATACAAGGCAAGTAGTTTTTGTTTTTTGGGTGGAGACTCAAAGGTACTGGAGATGTTTTCATGCAGCAATTCAGATGGAACAAATAATTAGAACTTTCACGACAGTACAAAACTTTTCATGATTAAACTTATAAAATTTGATAGTTTGGATATGTTTGCACACGTCATTCATTGATTGTATAAACGGCTCAAGGGAAAGTTTCCTGATACGTTTGCATAAACGGCACAAGGTGACTTCCTTAAAGCTTCTTAAGACATTAAGATTTTGGTTCATCCACCAGATTGATCCGGCCCATAAACACCCAAAAATATTATTAATAAAACAAATTCTTCTAATGGCTAAGAAGGCCATGCCAAGCACAAGTATGCACAAAAACTGGTTTTACCTATCAAATTCTCTATAGTTTCCACTATTTTCACTTGTTTGAAGCACTGGCAATTGTTTACTGTTAAAAAAATAGTGATTTATTATTTGTAGCTGAACCATTTTTTTCTGGAATTCATCAACTCGGAAATGAATCTACACCAGATATTAGATGATTTGTACTAACTAAAATAGCATTGATCATCCAAGGTTTCCGTTTCCTTGAGATGTGGAAATGAACATAATGCATGTTACTTTCAAGAAAACTAGACTATCTGTCATGGTTCTTGAATTTACAAGTTCCCCGCACCACACACAATCAAGATCTAGAATCCAGATTCAGTTGAACTAGCGAATCAGCAACGGCAAGGTATGGTAGCATAGATTTTTCATTTTTGCGGTTCTAAAATTTAATTGAGCACCGGTTTCTAACAAAAAATATTATCCTGTACTAGTCTAAATTCTAGTAGCAGTTTTTAATATCCGGTGGAAAAAAAATCAGTGCTTAGGATGGGTATTTCAGTAGTGTAAGAAAGTCGTGTGAAAATCATTGCAAAAATACCAGTTTTATAAAGGGGTATGTAGATACTGTAAGAAAGTTACTCGTGAAAAGAAGTAGGTGCAAGCTTGTGATGAGAGAAATGGATTGAGATTCGGGACCATGCATGCATGATATGTATAGTCGTAGCATATGCCCGTTTCTTTTTTATCATATCCAAAATTTATGTGCGGACTTTCAAACTATAACTTGACTCGATCGGCTGGATCATCTTATAACTGGAGCTCGATCAAGCTTGATGATGGGTAGGAATAACAAGGCAGTCCTCCTTTTGGTAGGAAGGGGATCTAATGTATGCATGGTTACTACTCCATCCCTGCCAAAGGAGAATTGCCCTGCAATTCCAATCCAGAAACTCATGGTGGAGGAACCTGCCTCGCCTGTTGTTCCTCTCAAAATACAGGTTGAGGAAGATGGCCCCCCTCATAATCCGCTAGATGATATGCAGGTTGAGAAGGTACCGGAGGGACAAGGTCTTAAAAGAAAGGGGACAGGTGATGTATCGAAGGCGAGGGGATTTGTTTGCGAAGCCTTCAATAAGTTTGAAATTGCCACTTGGTGCAAGCAACGTGGGACAACCACGTGCCAATTCATAATGTTAACGAAGTAAAAGGATCACGTTCCGGTGGAGTTCAATGTAGAGGGTATGGTCTACACGAAGATATTTTTTTTAATAAAAACATATAAAGCAGTTGCGTAAGGCAACCTTAAATTGACATGGACACCGGTACAGAGACTAACAACCCTAGTTAATTGACCGGTGCAACGTACTTAGAAAATTGTATATGTGTTTTGTCTCCGGTGCCAAATTAATTTAAAAATTAACATTAAAGCAGCTGCATAAAGCTACTTATGATGACCATAGGCATTGGTCGATCTACTAATAGCACCGGTAAGTTTTCCGGTATTGTATACACATAAACTTTGAGATGTCCTTACTCTCTGGTCCATTATATTTTAATAATAAATTGATTTAAATAAATCTCACGCAGCTACGTGAGTTTAACTTCGGCCCCGGTCTTTGAAGATTGGCCCCGGCAATATACTGGGGCTACCCCCCCCCCCCCCCCAATTGTGAGGCTTCTTATTCCCATATGAATACTCAAACGTTTTAACTACAAAGATCTGAAGATGCCCACTGTTCCAATTCAACCGGGATTGATAAGGTAACATCTTATTGTCCCTCAAATCAAGAAATTACCTCATACATATTGATTTAACTAATATTATCAAGTTCAATTCAAAATACATCATGATGTGCAATGTTCATATCAAATATCCTTGTTTTTCTTTAATTAGTCATTTACTATTCTAATATGAAAAACTTGTTTCGAACTATGGTGGTTGACATTCAGGTCATGGCATGTTTCACGTTGTCCTATCCTCATAAATTTTGTAATTTTATCCTTGCACCCTAGGGGTTTGATAAAATGATGGTATGTGAATGTAGGTAATGGCACCAAAAACCCCACTTAATAGGCCTAAAAAGGATCTTTATCTTCACCCTCTAGCACATCTCATTCCAAACACCCGGATGATAGATTTGTTTCCGAGGAGGCAAAGTATTTGCCTCAAACATACATAATGCGGAAGCTTTATCCAAAAAGGGGAATTGAAACAAATCCATCTTTTGGGGAAACAATTCGGCTTTAAGGGTGGCAAAAACTCTCTGTTACACCTCTCGCATTCAGCTTGTCCATTGTTAGTAAGTTCCATGCGAATTTGAGGGGTCAATTGAGCACATATGAGGTACTATGCAGGGGGGAATTAGTTTCACTCTCTGGAAAAGCCATTAATGATCTCTATTGATTCCCAAATGTTCCTCTAGGGGAGGACGAGATAAAATAATTATTTAACGTGGGAGAATACATGGATGAGGACATAACCAAAGAGATCGCGCGGTAAATCACAAGAGAAAGAACCAATGTTGATGAACTAGTCACACCTGGTTCGACCAAAATTCTGAAGAACTCATTGACATCGAAAAAAATGGTTGGTATCTCTTTCTGCCTCCCGTATTGACCCCGTAATCATGAACACTAAATTTCACAAGAGTATGTTGGCTAAGTTATATGCAATAAAGAAGAAACTGCATTGGAATGTTGTGGATAGAATTTTGGCGCATATGCTTCAGTAATTGTAAAATACTGGATGCTATGATTTTTGCAGCCTCATTTTGTCACCAATTTGTTAGAAATCGGATCTGCCACACTAAGCATATGACATAACCGCCACCCAATGGCTCAGATTTTAGTTGAATCATTTTGCAAGATGCACTACAAGAAAAACTCTTTTACAACCAAAATCATAGAAGGGGCAAAATAGTGGTTGTAAAATGTAGGTTTTCACAACTAGAAAATAAATATGGTTGTAAAAGTCCTTTATTAATTGCAAATAATTGAATTCTTTCTTATAATAAATAATAATCCAGTTGTAAAATTTAAAACACCCTAATTAACAAAATAATTTTTTGGTTAGTATTTTTACAACCACTTTTTTTAATGAAAAATTTAAAATTTCAATAACTCGCGAAGATATGTTCACACCCAAAAGAACGAACGATTTTGAGCTCTGAGTCTTCTTCATCCATTCCTCGCCTATTTTCGCGCTCTGAATTTGATCACTCCTTCATCACTTGACATCATCAGTTCATCATTTGTTCTTTATCATCAGTGTGAATTTCATCATTTACTTTGTGTGAGATTCTTTCCCTCCAACTGTGTGGTCATCGATAAGGACATTGTTATGTTGTTAAATACCGTTTCAAGGTTCATATGGCCTAAGTCTTGGCTTCAACACTTATTGGTGTTCTTTGAAGGAAAGAATTGAATAATAAGGGGAGGAAACACTTTGCAAGATTTATAATTGTGCTTGTGTTCAATAATTGTGATAATTGTGAACTTTGAATAAGCCAATTAATTTGTTTCAGAATTATGTTATAACAAGTATTTGTGATAATCACTTGTCACAAGTTTTGCATAGGATAGTCTGGACTCGTACAGGGGTTTCCAAATGGACTTGGAGGTTGATGCATTTGGAATAACACTTAACCTGTTCGATAAATTTTCTAAATGAAATATGCGTGCTCTATGATATGCTCTATATGATTTAATTAATATTTTTAAAATTAAATGTGCTTGCGATGGAAAGGAGGAACAATTAGGCACAAAAGTGTCCCAAATTTCTAGGTTTCCAAGACATTTTCTTTTTGTTTATAAAAATTGGAACACAACTCTATTATTTGGCAACAGTAGTACAATATTGTAAGCTGAAGCTAGCTAGTTTGTGAAGTATGCTAGCTAGTTTGCGGTATTGCGAAGGTGGCCATGCTGGTGCAGAATGTGTGCTAATAATCCTCCACTGATCCAGCCTCTTCTTCGGTCATCCATCTTTCAATTGCCAACAACACATCTTGTTCGAATTGTTCTTGTATAATTTCATGAGCCGCAGGAACGTAGCTCTCACGACTCTTCCTATGCAAGAATTCATTAATAGTGGAAATCCGTCACGTTTCATCACTACTACCCGACATAATTAATCTAAAATAACGAGTATTGTATATTTGTGGATCTCCCAATTCTGAGGGACTAAATGTGTAAGTGGGGTACGGGAGATCTCCTTTAAAAAAAAGATATAATCTCTGAACAAAGTATATTTGTGTTCTCGCCCACTTTTTGAAAACAATACCCATTGCCTTTTTTCGTATTTCTCCCATGTCCGGTGTATCTATTTCAAATGGTCTCTACATGGGAGTATAAGGTAAAACTTAAATAATAAATTGTGTACAAATTATAATGTTGAAGGGATAATATGGGTTGAAAAAATATTGGCAAGTATCACAAGAATATTACCTGCATTCCATCCATAGTGTGTCCTTATATTCCTTTGGCACATCGTGCCAACTATCATAGCGGATGTCTAGCCTCGTCCTACCGATATTCCCCACCCAACTAGACCACTTTGCTCAATCTTCAGATAAACATTGGCCCACTTTATTAGAAACCAACAAGTTCATTTCCATCCTCTACATTCTTCTTTAGCAATTCCTATTTCCTCTGCCGTGTCCCCCTCATCGTTATCATCACATGTTGCTTCCGTATTCACACCATGCAAAGATATTGGCTCTTCACGTGCCCTTTTTTTTGACATTTTATAACCTAATTGAAAAGAACCACAATTGAATTAATTGAACTCGATATGGGCAGTTCCTACCATATTTTCATATTCTTAGCAATTGATAAGAATTAAAATTAATAAACATATTTTCATAATGGTTTAAAAACAAGTAAATTAACTATAGATAGATATTATATATAGTACTCATCAAAAACATCCATTACCAAAATATTATCCAAGAAAAAATGTACACCCAATCACCTCAAACATACATTGGTAAAAGAATGACCAGCAATGAACATTACTATAAGTGATGGAAGTGTAGAAAAGTTACCTCCTGGAAGGACGATTTTGTAGACTACAAACCCTAAACCAAAAAAAAATCTTCACAAACAAACCCACAAAAATTTAGTGCCATTTGTAAATTATAGTTAATTATGAGCTTATCTTCATGATTACCTAGTGTGGAGGATGAAAATGGAAATGATGATTTAGATTATTGAATAAGGTTTTTGTGGCTTTGAAGAGTGGGTTTTTTTGGGCGGAATTCACACCCAACATATAGACAACGAAGACTTTGAAGACCCGAAGAAAGGAATAGGAGACAACTACACAATGACCTAAGATAAGAAGTCATGTGAGGGCAGAGTACTATAGATACTCATTACTTTTCTCCCTCTTCCTCAGATTTTCTCTCCCGATTCTGAACATGAAACCCCTAGTTTTTCCATTTTTCTATCTTAGTTTCTTCTTGAATTCATGTTTGATTTGCTTTTGTTAATTAGTATGGGTTCTAGTAACTAAACATAACCTTGGGAGGAATTGATTAAGGCTTCCAAGCCCATGTCTTGAGATCTATATGTAAGCTATTTAGTGCTTTACTATTGTGTATTAATTGTGCTTGAATTGGGTTGTTGAATACATTAATGATATTGGAAGTTGAAGTATATGAATTGCTTGTATGATATTGTGTTAGGTTTTGGAGAAATTAGCTAATTCTCCCCTCTTTTTATATGAAATCCAAGAGCATGATTTAGAGTTTCTAATGCTGTTGATGATTTGATGAATGCTAGATAAATGTGATAATGTTAAATTCTTTGTCATGTTTGTTTTGTGTAGCAAATGAGGGAGGTTTATGAAAGTTGACCGTTCTTGATTAATCTTGTATAAATGCATGAATTTGTTCAATGCTCAGACACGATGTAATGTTTATAAGTGTTACCAAGCTTGTTGATTCTTTGTACTTAATGTCATTAATGATATATCTTTAGGCGTTGAACGACTAAAGAGGTCTTTAGTAAGGTTTAGCGAGAGATGGTCAAATTCACTCTTGTAAACTATTATCGAAGAAGGGTAGAATATTTATCTTCACAAAGAGTAGTAAAAATGTTGAATAGGTTATATGATCAATGATAGATAGAAGACTTGGAATTATAAGTCAGTTTTCCCCAAGATCTCATAATTCGTGTTCAACCTCGTTTTAGTTACCGTTGCTGAATTAGTATATCTTTATTGTTTGATAGTGTAGCTTGTATTTAAATTGATAACTTAGAAAAAGCAACCCCCCTTTATTTGCTTTTATATATATGCATATCTTTATATCTAGCGTAGTATTTACCATTATATGAGCAAACGCTGAGGAATATCCCTTGTCACCGTGGATGATACCGACTTGCCATTATCTACTTAGTTGTAGCTAAGATCACTTTTGGGACCAAAAATAGTACTTTGAAAGGTATGGAGACGACCTCTCATTTATCGAATAATTAACTAATTTTTTTATAGTCCCCCACTAGTCTTAAACGCAACAAAGTTGTTCCGATATAAGGCTAGGTTTCATGTCTTCCCATCTATAACATGTCTCGGTATCGTGGGCAGAATCCGGAGAATTACTTAAAAATTTTGTCAGGACAATAGAGAATCCTACTTGAGTTACGAACCCAAAACCCAGGTTCCGAGAACAGGAAACAATTTCGGTGTAAGCGTGCCATTTATGTGCTCTACAAAACAATTGTGGATATTATTTTTTTTAGTGTCCATCTCTAGTCCCAAACTCGAAACAGTTGTTCCGATATAAGGTGTCCTTTCTAGAGTCAACCTAGGCTTGAAAGGGATTTTCTTTTTGAATTCTAGTTTTTTTTAACGAAGGGCCTTGCCAATTTTGATTTGGAACTGGTACGACAATATAAAAAAAAGGTCAAATGCAATTTTCCCAAATCATTAGTTCTAGCAGCAGAGGAAAACACTTTTACGGTGCCAGAGTCCCAATCGTGTTGTAAAAGAAGGGGGTGATTATGAAACCTAAATGAACCGTCACATTTTGACGAGGTCTGTCAATTCTATAGTAACTTAAATGAAAAATAAGAGGGTGGTTATGCAAATAGGTTTAGCGGTCATGAGCTTGATATGAGTCCTTGGATTATAAATAAAATTTTACGTATCCCCAGGATATTGAGGTGCTATTAGACGATGTTTATCATATGGGGAGATAGCCACTTGTTGACAAATAATGGTACAGTGACCCTATTGCATGTAGTGTAAGCTATTTTGTGCATAATGCGAACAATCTAGGAAAGCCAGAGAGTTTTGATTTAAAAATGATTCCCACTGACTCTTTCATAGTTTTTGAGATGATTGTGAGATGTAATGTACCCACATCTAGGCATATAACTGAGCCAAAGTATACATCACTCAGGTTGTTTCACTACATCATGGAGGGGGGAAGTATCAATCCCGGGTCTGCAATATTTAAACATATGCCCTATGTTGGGACATCCAAGAGACTGCCGATGAGTCTCCCTTACAGTAATCTCATAACTTTGATTTTGAGGGGCATCGAGGGATTCAAATTTCAAGGGGAGGAGAAGAATTGCAAGTGTTTCAATAAGTAGTACTTCGAAAGGAAAAAATGGATATTGGTTGACCATAAGTGTTCGTAAACCCATTGATGATGTGAAACCGAACAAATGGCAAATGGTTGAACATGGTGCAAGAGAAGGTATGTAGTTGTTTGTCAATTTTTTCTATTAATGAGTAATTTTTTTGTGTAGATAAATTCACATTTACCACTTATTCTTCTCCACTATATGAATCAAATCCGAGCTTCATTAAAGGATTCAAATCATGCTATAGATGTGTCTGTGATGAAATTTCCAAGTTACGGAAGCGGATATGGAAGCTGGAACGCAATCAACGTGCTTTGGATAGAGCTAGTGTATCTTCTGCTGCTCCTCATCTCAAGCGTTCAACATCCCTTTGATTTTGCATGTGTCTTCCCGCATTTTTTGTGTGAATGTTTTTCTGCTATGGATTTGGTTTTCAGGATGATGTAGTACAAGGATTAGAACTTGTGTTATTTCAACAATGATTCATGTTTGTTTTGGTTTGTCATTTCAAATGATTTATGTTAGAAATCAAGGTTTGGACTGAAATGTGGTTTTTCTTAAAGGGTTATAAATGTTACAAAATGCAAGTAATTTTTGAAAATACACAAAAAAAGATAACCATATCAGCCAAAGCTGTTCCAGCTCAATGTCATTAGAAATAAAACTAATATCCAATCCTAATGTTGACCTTTTTCTTCTTCTTTTGTTTCTTCGCCTTCATATTTTTCATTTTCTCTTGCTGATTTTCAATCTCTTATAAATACAAATTCCTTCATCGTGGTCGGGACGGCCTAAAAATTTCCGCAAGCTTCTTTCATCCTCCTCGAGCAAAATGCCTTCGTCGTTGTTAACAATTGGAGTCTCTTGACCAAATCCAATAATATCCTCCTGTTCAAAATCCTCAACGAAACCCCGCTTACCCTCTACAAATATTTCCCATCGAGGATCAACTATCTCTTTCACATATAATACTTGATGAGTTTTTGAGGGCAATATGAAAGTATCTTCTCTCCACCCGACTCGACTACGATCTACCAACGTGAATCCCAACTCCTCAATTTTTCTCCAAGTGTTTACATTGACCCATCGACATCTAAATAAAGTGAATTTCAAAGTCACATAATCAAGCTCCCACATCTCACATATGGTACCAAAATAATAGTTCGAGGAGTGCATAGGATTGATGTCCTTGACACTGCCAACATGTAATGTTTCAGAAATAAGTGTCACACCACTGTTGTGTGTTACAGACTTTTCATCCACGACTTTTGTGAAAAAAGTGAAACCATTAATGTTATAACATTTGTAAGATAGAATCGTTCCTAGGGGTCTACGCGCTAACCACTTCACTATATCAAGGTGTTTACCAATCTCAATGTGACTTCTCAAACAGGATGCAAAAGTACTAGTTTTTTTGTTTCCGAACCTGTACTTCATTAAACATTGGATGCTTCATTCCTATCATGTCCATGTGGATCTCGATATATGGTATAACATCCTTCTGATTACGAAGTACATAAAGATGCGCAACAAATAAATCTTCAACAGTATGGTTTAGTAATGCACAATCTAACATGAGATGGAAACGTTGACCTAGTGGAAATGGCTTTTAATTCATGCATTATGTTGTGGCAGTCATGTGATTTTAATCCATGAAACTTCAACTCGGTTAGTGTGACACTTGAACCAATGTTGGTGGAATATGCCCCCGGGACCTTCACACTACTCAATGTCTCACAGTACGATTTGTTCTCTTACTCAGACATCGAATAACATGCAGGAGAGAGGTAATAATTGTTGGTATGCCTTGAATACGTATTAGCCGCTTCGACAGGTTGGTACGGGGGTTATTGGTATTCTGTCCTCTGTTTGGGCTGTTATTGGTATTCTGTCTTCTGTTTCGGTTTGGGCCAGAATGTTTTTGGGCCCAAAGCCATTAGGGTTTACGATGGAGAGGGCTATATATAGTGCCTC
>JAULKM010099726.1:0-10762 GCA_032355605.1 Rubia tinctorum
CCTCTTCTCTGTGGACGACCCCGACTTGCCAAACTATCTACTTAATTGTATTTAGTAAGCATATTGGGCTTATAAATGTATTTTTGAGAGGTACGGCGACGACCTCCCATAGATCTACTTATTTCTATGTGTTTCGTGATTAATATGTTGCTTTGTTCTTAATGTTGTTCTGAATTGCATGATTGTCACATTTTGTTGGCACACAACCAAGTCTATTTTCATGTTGGTGCACTATTGCTACTCCCCGGTTATGGAAACCTAGATGCGCTTGGAGTGACAATAGTCTGAAACTGGGCATGTGCACGAAAGTTACCGTTGTTAATCGTTACGATTGATCATGCCCTAGTTAGCCAACCAAAGATGTCCAAAGGGTTGCGGGTAGAGATATATTAGGTGGCAAACTAGGATTATTTTGTTGATCCTAGAGCCATCGATAAGATAACTACTTTCTTTGACTTTGTAGGCCTAGAGATAGTTCGTTCATGGTGTTCCGCCCAGGACTTAATCGCACGGGGGAGAATCAGACATGCACAATGAGCCATATCCATTGTTGCACTCTCCTAGTTTCAGAGGCGAGACTGATGGAAGATTTTATATGCAGACCTCTATGTGACAAATAGAGGGAAGTATTTACCATTGTCTGCACCACGTGTCACAAACACTATAATATGTTTAGTTCTTGTATTTGATGAAATCGATTATTGAAATGACATTAACGATGTTATGAAAATACTCACCTAGTGCTAGTTTATATTGCTTATTCTTGTGATCAATTGAATGCCAATAGTTTTTAGTACAAACTCCCCTCAATGACTGTTTTCACAACACTGTTTGTCATCTCTATGGACGACCCCCGATACTTGCCACTATCTACCATTCTTGGTAGTGTAGTAGTAGGAATATGAGAAAAATATAAATGTTATCTTTGATCCCCAATAGTCCTCCTCTCTTGTATTAGTGGATCTCCCATGGTTCATTAATTAGCGATGTTTCCACTAGTAGTGCCCTAAAAAACACTATTATAACAGTTCGACGAAATAAGTGTAACAATAACAAGATTTCTACACTAAAAAAGTCGGACCAGTGTAAAGAATGTATAGGTACCTACTAGGGTTAGAACCACCGCCTGGACTGTATATCCCCCACTCCCAACAACCATTTGGTGTGGAGCTAGGCAACAAAACCCACATTAGTTCTCCTTCATGCTTGTTTAACAGGTTTTTAAGATGAGGTCATAGAACCGCCACGTTCCTCTCCTTCACAATCTCTAATCCCAGTTGCCTATCATGTCAAAAGAAAATAAATCCAAATAATCAAAACATTCAACATAGATTCAGTAATTATAAATAAAACCACCGAAACTTAGTCCCCAAAATTATGAAGACCCTTCATCCAAGCTTGATAAACTACCCAACCATAACCATAAACAAAACCACACTTTGGATACAACACAAAAATTATGAAAAACACTCTGTCAAAACACCTATCACCGTGCGTTTAAAAAATTCTAGGATAGAACTCATTATACAAGAGCAACAAGCCTGGGGAATAAAATAATTATTAAAAACTCCCCCCACGATCCCTAGAAAATAAGCTAGCAGGAAAATTACTTGGGAAAACAAAAAAACTTATCTAAAAAAAGTCAACACACATGTGGCATTGTTATATGCATATACGGACCAGTAAAAGCCCAAAAATCATCTGGAAGGGAATTTACAACCTCACTTAAACACCTAGGAACCAACCAGCTTGAGGTGGCTAAACACTTCTACCCCCAAACCCTATATATTTGTGAAAAAACCTCTTTAAACACCATGTATACCACCGATATGTGTAATGGAAACCGAGATGCGAAAGAAATGATGTTATTAGACCCAACTTCACATACGCCTGGAACAACACCACCCCGTGACACAAGTGACCAACCATTAACTCTACATCGCAAAGACCATTAAACGTGTCCCTACATTTGCTAGTTTATAAATAGAAAAAATATTTATATAAAAAATAAAATAAAAACACCAAAGCCATGTAAATCAACAAAGTTTTTAAAATTACAAGGTCTCACAATCAGCCTTTCCAAAACCAACGTTCCAAAAACATCCATCCTAAATTTCACTCAAAACTTCAATTCTATACTTTCTTCTCTACACCTGAACAACCAACGCTATTAGAAGCTAAATCCTTACCAAATATTGCCGGCATACTAGTATGGCCAAACATTTCTGAATCCAGAGGTGTTTTTCCTTTCTGCAATTCCGCTATCATAACTCTAGAAGCTTCTTCTCCGGTCATAGCTTTCTCAGCCTCAACATTCTCTTTTGTGTACTTGTCATACTCATTTTCTTTAAGCTCCTTACATGTTGGCAATTGAGAAAGCTTCTCGAAATTAGTCAGCATTAGAAATGGATTCTTATTAACCGTGATCATTTCAAGATACTTGATATCTAAGATTTCCACATCACGATTAACGCATTGATCTAGGGTATGAATATCATCAAGCCTTTCAATTTCTGCTATAGGATTTTGCTCTCGTAACTCTTTTCTAGGCCTATAGCACTCCAACTCAACGACTTTTGGATAAATCTCTTCAAGGAAATTACGAAAACATTCCGATTTCAATAACTTATTTACCAGAGCACGAGCGTACTTTGGATTTGCATAACCCCCATTTCCCAGTTCAGAAAGTTGGTCCAACGGAATTTTATTCACCTTGTTTTTTTCCTCCATGGTCATTTCTATCATTTGACACTTCTCTTCAGCTATCTTCAATTTGATTTGCATATTAGTAATCTCTGTCCCGGCTTATTTGACCATCTCACCCAACTACAGTTTAAAGTTAAGCATTAACTAATACACTATAATTTCCATCCATTAAATTTAAGCAGAATAAGTCACAAACCTGCAAAAATTGAGATGGAATATCCTTCTTATCAACAATATCAACTTGGTCGGTTCCTTCACCACCATAATGAGAAATAAGCTTAGCTTTACTAGGGGTCACATCAGGAACAACCTTATACTTTTTACGGTTGGGGGGAGGGTGATGCTCTAACAAAGTTTTCTCCCATTTTTTTTCCTTTTTCCATTCTTTTCAGACTTAACTCCAACCTCAGATAGTGTCATCTCTGCATAACATGCGAAAAATTAGTAAATGTACAGAACACTTAAGTAATCATAAATAACATATATTCACCAGAAGAACAACCTTGCTTTCCTTAAGGATGATTCATCTTCACGACATAACATAACATTTCCCTAACTAGCTAACTCTCGTTAGTATGCATTTCTACCTTAGGCCAGGTTCAATAATAATATAATGATTCCAAGAAGTAATAAGCATACCTTCTATTTCTTTAATAAAGAAAAACAAATATTTTCTTAACCTTAGATAGTATCATCTCTACATAACATACGAAAACTTAGTAAATGTACAAAACACTTAAGTAATCATAAATAACATTTATTCACCAAAAGAACAACTTTTCTTTCCTTGAGGACGATTAATCCTCATTGTATATCATAACATTTCTCTAACTAGCTGACTCTCATTAGTCTACCTTTATACCTTAGGCCGAGGTTCAATGATAATAGAAGGATTCAAAGAAGTAATAAGCATACCTTCTACTTCTTTAATATAAATAAATTTCCCCCAAAAACAATAGTTACCAGGGAATCTGTCCACAAGGTGGACAATAGGAATCACTAGGTAAAACGTATACACACCCATGGAATCGACACTACATAACTTATAAAACTTAAGAAACTCCTCATTTCTATATTCTCGTTAGCATCCTTACATAATTTTATGTTTTTGATTAATATAACTAAACCCTATGGATGCAGTTGAGCAAGAGCTACACTATATCCACGCGATTTTTTTAAAATAAAATCATGGACGGTTAATGACAACCCATACAAGATATGATGTTTATAAACACTTAAAATTTTGAAGGAGAATTCCCTACTCTCTCCCTTACGCATCATAATATCATACTTGTTCCAAAAAGGATGGTATTATAGCAACTCCGACAAAGAGGTACTATTTAAAGTACTATCACCCTCATCTATATCCTCCATATCTTTATTTTCATCCACACACTCCTTCGTGGAAATGGCATCAATGTCAGGGGTCACCCCATCATCATCCGTAAGAGATCAGGTACAAATGAAGACGACTCGGATAGAACAATGACCATATTTGAACAACGGAATACGAAAGAAGAAAGTACCTTAGAAACTTAGAAGCTTTAAGCCGAACTCGTTCAAAAAAATCCAAGCTACAAGTGTTATTACTTCAAGTACGCTCCACAAAATCACAATAAGTACTTTTCATAATCTTCACATTAGAAATCTTGCCTCGAAAAGTGCACCTTTTTAACTTAGGTAAGTTATGTATGTTAGTTAATAAAGGAATCATCAATCGTTAAATGTGCTCGTAATGATCACTTACCAATACAGACAAATAAATTTTAGAATATTTTATTTTTACAAAATAAACATCTTAACCCACAAAGTCCCACGGTGATTCGTGATTAGTGTATTTTATAAGTTATATAAGATGTACTCATAAAAAACACAAAAACTACACTTTCATGGCACTTCGCGGCTAAGGGGGGAGAGGGGGTTATGATATACACATCCTTCAACCACATGAAGTCCAAAAAAAAGATAACATATCAAGCCCAGTGAACTAGATAAGCAAAAAACTTGCTTAATAAAGAATGAACCTCAATGGGCTTCCCTCAATCAAGAAAAGCCCAAGAATAGAATAACACCTCGCACCTATCGAGCTAGATAAGCAAACCATAGTGGGAGGATGAATGTCACCCACAAAGCCATGCCCAAGGAAGAACATGGACCACGTTCAGCAAAGATCCTGGTGGTAGTAAACCATAAATAGATAACCTAGACAATCGGACAGGGTAAGGGCAATTTCCTAGATACTATTCATACATTGATCATACACTAACTTAGGCATCAGAGGAAGATCCCGGGGACTCCCCGGGACCTTATTCTTCAGGTGTCATGAAGTTAGTATGGAACACAACACCAATTCTACATATGTTGGTGGTCCGGAAGGAATCCCCGCATCATAAATGAACACGATTGATTTAGTTGTGTACCATTATTCTATGAAATGTAAATTTCAAAAAAAAACATGCGCATTATTTATTCTTAAATTTAACGGTGTCGATGTTCGAATTGATAGTTATAAATTCAAGGTAGTTTTCTTATTCTAACCATCATTGAAAGAGTTTTATTGCCATCTCCCAAGATACGTCTTATCTCATCCCTTATCTCGTTTACTTTCCACCTTTTTCTCTTGTGCCTCAATCCTTAAGCCAAAAAATTACCATTACCACTGTTACTGCTTCGGTGACGGCAATCACCCCTCTCATCACCACCGCTAGATTCACAACCATTGCCACCATTATCGCTCGATTCATCACATGTATAGCCATCACTTGGTTCACCACCCATAGCCACCAGTTTCAACTCCTATGCATCACAACCGCCATATTCACAATCTATCACCAACCCAAACTTCAGAATCAGATCGTTGATGAAGGGTTATTGATGACAGATCGGGTTATTTTCTTGATCTATCTGCAGAGTATATCGAGCCATTACACTAGTGAAGAGAGGTCGATTAAAGGCGGTTTTATTGGACCAAAGAAGACACTTTCTTGGGTTTTGCTTTTGATCAACTCGATCAAAGAAGGTTTGAAAACTGCCTTTTATTGGGGGGTCCAAAATAGGTTCCGAATTCAGACCTATATCCGGGGTCCCAAAAAAAGGCTGTCAGAAACCTGGGTTTCAAGCAAAAAGCAAAAGAACCATATCTGGAAAAAAGAGAAACACTGTAACAGATCGATCTGAAAAAGAAACAAATAGATCTAATACACTAAATAAAAAAACATATATAAAAATTTATGGATCTACCTGCGACGCGTCAGAGCGGCTGGTGGAGGAGACACGTCAGAGCGGTTGCGCGGCTGGGAATGCAGCTACAGGTGGATGGAAGCTTCCCGGCCAGGTGAAGAGAGGAGGGCAATGCGCTCGAAAGAGGTTTTGGGTGGAGGAAGGAGAGGGGATGGCACCGTAGGCTCTGGATGAGGAATGGAGAGGGAGTGGCGCGGCCTAATGGAGGTAGGAGGGAGAGTCAGGGACGGAGGCGGGAGAGCGGGTGATGGGAGAGCAGGGCGGTGGAGGGTTCATTTTGTGGGGGAAAAAATAAGGGAGGCCGCAGAGAGAAGTTGGACAAGTTCATGCCTTAGCAAAAAAAATTAAGTGAAGAAGGAAACCCTAGCAGTTAGCTTTATATACTTGACTAGTAAAGAGACCCCATTATAGGTGGTTCTTGAACCTCCTTTGATCAATTGAAAAGTGTCTTTGAAAAATTTGGGGGTGACTTGATAGGGAGTTCCAACTTCGAAACCTCCTTCGGGTCGCGGTCCCTTAGGTACCGCCTTTGGTCGTTGCCTTTAATCAAATGTTCTCCACTAGTGTTAGCTCTAGGTCGAACAATATTCAAATTTCGGTGACTGTGGCCGGTGGAGAGGAACCACATAGCCAAACAGATATAGGATTGGGTCAAACAAATATGTCAGCGGATGCCAAACTTTGTATGAGTTAACGAGTTAGGATCGCTATTTAATTTAGGGTGCAATTTTTAGGTGGAGGTGTTGTGTTGATCTATAAGTGTTAGTGTTGCTGATGTTGGTGTTGATATGGAGGTGGAGGTGGAGGTGGAGGTGGAGGTGCTAAAGAGGAGCATGAGGTTTGAAACAAACTGAATTTTGAATGTTGGAGTGTGTATGAAAACAACTAAAGAACAATACTATGTTTGATTTGAACTGAATTAATAATAAAAAAGAAGTAAAAATAGTAATAACAAACTAAATTTTATTAAACTAAAATTAATTGAATGATACTCTCCGTTTCATTGGATGTGACACAAATTTTTTTTTGAATTTGACATACTTTCTTTTTATGACAAAATTCCTTCAATTTCATCCACTCGTTCTACCTTTTCGTTTCAAAATTCAATTTCATCCACTCATTTTATTCAGCTAAATCCAAGCATATAGAGTTATGGTACTACATCTAACGAAACAGAGGTAATGCAGTATTTAACTAAACTCAGTGTAATTATATTGAAGAAAGGCATACCAAACTCAGGATTACCTTCTCTTAGGCTCCTATCCTAGGATGGTACTGCTGTTGTTTTTCATTATTGCAGGAGACTGAAGATATGGGTGCTGATGCTGCTGTTTTTTTTCTTCCTATGATGGCCCTCTACTGCTGTAGTTTTTTTTCATTATACCTTTACATGATGGTACTGCTGAGGTTGTCTGCGGTTGGCTCTGAGGATACTGATCCTTTCCGGTCTGCACAACTCAAGACCTTGTTGATTTCAGATCACAAGGAAATGCTTCACAACCGAAGCCCTTGCTGATTTCAGATCACAAGGAAATGTTATTAAATGGGAACATATGTGGATAGCAGAAAGAACAACTGTTGCTTTTGTATTTACAACTGTAAATTGGATTTTGTAAAGCTGCGTTTGGTCATGTTATTCAACTCTGGGGGCGAAGTTGTGTTTCGATGGGTCGATCACAGAATAGCAACTAGAAATGAATGG
This sequence comes from Rubia tinctorum, assembly GCA_032355605.1. Taxonomy (NCBI): domain Eukaryota; kingdom Viridiplantae; phylum Streptophyta; class Magnoliopsida; order Gentianales; family Rubiaceae; genus Rubia; species Rubia tinctorum. The sequence continues at coordinate 7,649 of JAULKM010099726.1, forward strand.
CATGATACGACCATCTACATGAACAATAGGTTCATTTTTGGAAGCATTGCTTTTGCTTCTTCAACCGTTAAGGTGCTTTGTAATATATTCGACTACTACTTTGTCATGTACTTGGTAACCTTATTTAAAACAGGGTTTGAGGTGCCCAATATATACCCTCCACCATGGGTGGTTTAATTAAAAATAAATAAAAATTTGTGTAAATAGATTAATCTCATCATTTGTTGTAACAAGAACTCAAAGCTTTTGCAAATCCAATATATATACATATATCGAAATAAATGATTGAGTTATCAAAAAAATTCATCATAATTAGCTAGCATTGTGTTATTTATGCATCTTGTTGATTATCCTTGTTGTATTAAACAACATTTTTCTTATTTGAATTTTAAGGGGCTTCAATGATTATATTTGATCATAAATATCTCTAACTACGTATAATAATTTAAAATAAAAATGAACAATTAAAAATTAGATATTAAGATGAATCCAACATGATATCACAAGATATTGTTAGTATATATATATACTATACATATATTGGTTGAAAATTAGAGTCAAAGTTTACAAATTTTGATTTTGAAAAATCTAATAAGCAAGTTTTAGTGGGAAGGAGGGAGTATATAGATTGATAATATAATTTCTTTTGGACATAAACCTTGTTAATTATAAGTAGGATAAATTTTCATAATAAAACACATGAGAAATACTTCATATATTGCATATTTTGAAATATATATTATGTTATTGATTGTAATACTTAATAAAATAAATCTCTTACCTTACCAGCGATAGAGTAAAATCTATATTGATTTGTCTCATGCAAGTTTATTTTGCGAAAATTGCATGATGGATTACCAAGAAAAATTTCCTCATGCTATTTTTGACATGTTGATATCCTCCTGGAAGTACGGCTTGAAGTCTTTTTGAAAAGTTTTTCGGCCAAAAAAACAATAACCAATTATAGTGAGTAACTGATAAACCTAACTATGAGAGAGAAAAAATCAATAAACAACAAAATACTCACTAGTTAATATGAAGGTAATCAAACCGTATATACTAGACACACTCCGCCACTTATAATATGATGCCATTTCCACATTCCTACATTTTTACTTGTTTTATATACTGAGTATTTAATGGCAATTAAAATTATTTTGAATCAAAAAATTTCAACATAATTGATATTATCTACCCTCTCTTTCACGGGTATAATATCTGAGTAACATAGTTATGGATTTTAAGGAGTTTGTGATCTTTATGCAAAGATGAGATACACAGTACTTGCAAGCTCTCGAGATATACATAACTGAATAAGTTCGTTATACTTCACCTCGTGAAGCAAGCTTGTTAAAAATAAAGGTTGTCTTAAGGAGGTGATCAAGCCGTTGAAGTAGTTATCCATCCCGCGTTTCTTCAAATTTCACTTCATCCTATAAATTAAATTAATCAAATAAACACTTTAGTCACATAATCCAAGTAAACTGTTAAATTTAGAAATGTAGCATCAACTTTTTTTTGTGATTTCAATATATGAATTTTCATAATATATTTTGAAACTATGCATGAATCATGATTTGATTCTTCAAATTTATCATATAAAGTGAACCAGTAACAATAAATGGGTAACTCATTCAAAATTCCTCCTACATTCCTACTAATAAGTACCATATAGTTTCTTTCACTATATAATCTTGTACATAACGACCAAAATTAATGATAAAATAAAAGGTTGGACTCTAAACCTGAAATGATGATAGAATCTTTTCCTATTTACGGCCAAATTCATTTCCAACTAACATCACAATGATTTATTACATCAGGGAAAATTTAAATTTAAATTTCTATTTTAGTGCAATATAGCTCTTACATATCATTCATTGTCTGTTATGAACATCCATCAAGTAATTGGATGAGCACATAAATATTTCATTAAAAATATAATCACATAATTTTTTTTAATTCTAAAACATCCACCAATGGTGAATGAGAGAATTTTATTGGGCTCTCCTAACCGCAAAAATGAACCAAAAATAGTTAGAATACAGTAATTTTCGCAAGAGGGCCTGAGACTATTATGCACACCTAAAGTGGTTCTAGTGATCTTTTTGGATGTGTTTCCTATAAACGATCTCCACCCCACGTGTTAATCGATTCAGGCCAGACATCCAATGAGATCAAACTAGACAAAGAGGCCAAGGCTACAAAATACAAGAGCATAATGTATTGTACAGCCTAATTCATGACTCCATTAAGCAGCAGATTTGTAGATTGACAGCAGCGCCAGTGATTAATGAGAGTAGCAGTCCATGTGCTGAGTGAGGTGCAACAATAGCAGTATTAGAAAAATCATTGGATTCTTGCTCCAAAAATGGCAAGAGCAGTAGTAGCAGCAAAGAGTAACATGGTAGAGCTAAAGCATCAGCAGCTCCAAAACAAAAGTGAAGAGCAACCTGGGCAAGAGGAACCTGGCAACAACAAGACCTATATTGAGCAGCAACAACAAGAGGGAGAATAATTGATCAGAGTGTTGATCAAAAGAAATGAGCCATGCAATATTAAATCAATGTGCCATAGAATATTAAAGGTCAAAAGAATGAGATATCCAGCAACATAAGACAACAACATATCCAGCAAGAAGGCACATAAGATAGCAAGAGTGGTCTTCAAGTTTTCATAGAGGTAGAAATAAAGTGAGATTAAGTCCTCAATCTTAGGCTAGGGATGTATTTTTTGTCCATTAATATAATCCCCTTAAGTTCCTTTTTTCAGGTTATAACATGAAAGAGTCTGGTTGGATAAGTTTTTTGCATCCTTAGCTAAAAAATCTGCAGCTAGATTACCTTCTCTCTTTGTGAAAATAAGATCTACCCTGGATCATTTTAGAATGTCATTTATATTACAACACAAAGAGTAAAGCTGCCATGAAGCCTTCAATGGATTTGAAATGAACAGGATTGCTAAATTCATATTCAATATGAACAGATTTATTTACAAGAAACCTTGCTTTTTTGAGACCAAAATGGATTGCTAGAAGTTCAGAGTGTAATGGGGAGATAGCAAGATGATTTTCCACTGCTGCACTAATGAATTCCCCATTACAGTCCCTAACAA
>JAULKM010099727.1:0-10762 GCA_032355605.1 Rubia tinctorum
CTTTCAGACAAAGAGCATTCATTATCAGATTTATATACTCCTAAGCAGAATGGTCAGGCTGAGCACAAGCACCACCACATTGTTGATATGGGGTTTTCTATGTTTTATCACTCTCATGTTCCTCTCTCCCACTAGCCCGATGCCTTTGCTGCAGCCGCTTATACCATCAATCGGTTGCCTACTCCAGTTCTTTGCGGACGATCACCATATGAGGTTATTAATGGTCGGGTGCCCATATATACCAATTTTTATTCTTTTGGTTGCCGGTTCTTTCCATTTGTTTGCCCATATGCCGACCACAAGTTGTCTCCTCGCAGTATTCCATGTGTATTTATTGGTTACAACTCGAAGTATAAAGGTTTTCGTTGCCTTAATTGCACTACTAGCAGAATCGAGGTCACTCGACATGATCGTTTTGATGAGACGTGCTTTCCGTTTGCCCCATCTATTCCTTGGGCGATCGGTTCTCCACTTTTCGTGTTAGATGTTTCTACATTTGTTGATCCTGATCCTGATTTGGCACCTCCTTTGCCTCCAGTTGCTCCTGTGCTGACTACATCTCCTTCAGCCCCTTGCTCTATTTGTGCCACAGATCCGCCACCAGCACCACGGCATGCGTCTGCTGCCTCCCATCAGGTCAGTCCTCCTGCTCAGTCTCGACCAAGATCAAATGCTTCTTCACCAGTCTTCTCAGTTAGTTCTACTCCTCCAGTTTCTCCTCCTCGGCCCCACACTCATCGCATGGTCACTCGGTTGACGACTGGAGCTATTCAGCTCAAACATTATTTAGATATTATCGATCATGGTCTTACTGCTGCCTTGCTTGCTCAATCTGAGCCGACGGATCATCGCAGTACTCTTCAGGATCCGGTCTAGGTTACCGCTATGGATGACGAGATGGCGGCTCTTCGTGGTCAACACACTTGGGATTTGGTACCTCACTCTTCAGACGCTAACATTGTTAGCTCCAAATGGGTTTATCGGCTGAAGTATTGACCAGATGGTACCATTTAACGTCATAAGGCTAGAATTTTGGCATAAGGTTTCTCACAGATTTTGGGTTTTAATTTTGATCACACTTTTAGTCTAGTGGTAAAGGCCTCCACTGTTAAGACAGTTCTTGCCATTGCCACTATGTGATCATGGCCGCGTCATCAACTAGATATCAAGAATGCCTTTCTTAATGGTGTTCTCAATGCCCTGGTCTTAATGAAGCAACCAGTTGGTTGCTGGGATCCCGTTCATCAAGATTATTTTTGTCGCTTGCGAAAGGCTATTTATGGACTTAAGCAAGCTCCTCGGGCATGGTTCCATCGTTTCAGTACTTATTTGACTTTGCTTAGTTTTCAGTGCAGCTCCACCGACATGTCCTTGTTCATTATCTCGAGGGGCTCCTCGTTGCTTTATCTTTTGGTAAATGTGTATGACATTATTATCACAGGGAGCAACTCGACTCTTCTTCGTCAGTTTATTGATCTGACGCATCGTGAGTTTGCGATTAAGGACCTTGGCGCTCTTCATTACTTTCTTGGCCTTGAAGTTTTGCCTACTTCATCGGGCTTACCTCTTGGTCAAGAAAAGTATGCTCGGGACATTCTGACTCATGCAAGGGATATCTTATGCTTCCCCAGTCTCTACACCTTTTGTGCCAGGTTCTCAGTTGCACAGTTCTACTAGTCCTCCATTCAGGAATATGACTTTGTATCGTTCATTGGTTGGAGCTCTTCAGTAGTTGACCATTACTCGTCCAGACTTGGCATTCTTGGTCAACATAGTCAGTCAATATCTTCAAGACCCCAGAGATGATCATTTTGCATAAGTTACGTGGATTATGCGATATGTTTTAGGTATACTTCATTTTGGTCTCACTTTTTGTTCTGCTAGTTCACCTGAGGTATTGGGGTATTCTGATGCTGACTGAGCTCGCTACCTGGAGACTCATTGATCTACTTATGGATATGTAGTCTTTCTTGGTGGAAATATTATTTCTTGGAGTGCCAAGAAACAGACCACAGTTTCTCGTTCCAGCACTGAGTCTGAGTACCGAGCTCTAGCCAACACTACTTCGGAGATTGTTTGGCTCACTCACTTACTTTGTGATCTTCGAGTTCCTCTGTCTGGCCCTCCGTTACTGTTGTGTGACAACAATAAAGTTATCTTCTTGGCTCAGAATCTATTGGCTCACAAGTGGGCGAAGCACATCGACATCGACTATCACTTTGTCTGGGAGTTGGTGGCCTCCGACAAGTTTCGAGTTGCGCACTTACTCGCTTCTCTTCAGATAGCGGACATCTTCACCAACGGGCTATCTCATCTGTTGTTCGAGTTCTTCAGATCCAAGTTGTACGTCAGCGAGCATCCGACGCTTCGCTTGAGGGGGGTGTCAGAATAAATCAGTTAGATGATTATATTTGATTTTATCTTGTTGACTAGACTAGAGTTTTATTAGGACAGGTCTACCTTTATTCTTTGTACTCTCTATTTATTCTCTTCATGATTAATATTAATGATTATGGGAAATCATTTTGTCACTACGTATGGAAAGATATATGTCACCAGACATGCTTGGTTTGACAACACTTCCTTCCCTTTTCCGATGATTCTAATTTAGTATCTCCATTCTCTCTGGATGTCTCTATTTTTTGAATCCTGCTAATGCATAAGCTGATATTCCTGCTTTTTCCACAGTGGCATATCCTTCAACTCGGCTTGTCACTTCGGTTTCCAACCCTTCTGGCTCATCGATGCTATCTTCCTCACTGACTAAGACACCATGTTATGTCTGCTCTGCCGATTCAGACCATTCAGTTACTGCTCCAACGCATCCTGCTCTGCCTATCTCACCATCGACCTGCTCACCCGGTTCGCCGGCCACCTCACCGGCCCCTTCGCCGGCCTCGACTGCTTCTCCATTCTCTCCACCCCAGCCTCATTCTCATCGGATGGTTACTTGACCTGTGACTAGTATTATTCAGTGCAGAGATTATTCTGACATTGTTGTTCATGGTCTCCTTGCTGCTTTGCCTTCCGTGAAAGAACCTACAGATTATCGCTCGACCCTTTAGTATCCATCTTGGGTTTCAGCTATGGATGATGAGATGGAGACTTTTTGTTGACAACACACTTGAGATTTGGTTCCACGACTATCAGATGTCAACACTGTTGGCTCCAAGTGGGTCTATCGGTTAAAGTATAATCCCGATGACACAGTTGATCACCATAAGGCCCATTTCATGGCACAAGGTTTTTCTTAAATCCTGTTTTTGACTTTGACCAAACCTTTAGCCCCGTGGTCAAAGCCTCTATCATTCAGACAATTCTTGCTATTGCCACTATGCGCTCATGGCCTCTTCGTGAGCTGGATGTCAAGAACGCTTTTCTCAACGGCGTGCTCGATTCTCCGATTTATATGGTGTAACCAGTCGGCTACAATAACCAGCTTCACCCATATTATGTATTCCCCCCGTCCCATTAATTCTTGCTTATTTATTTTTTTCACGATTTTCAATGATCATGTTTGACCACCAATATCGCTAACTACATATAATAATTCTAAATAAAAAATTGATATTTAGAAAAAAAGATGTTAAGATCAATATAACAATATTTCACATGATATTTTTATTATGTATATACTAGCGGAGTATCATCGCGCATTTATTATGTATATACTAGCGGAGTATCATCGCGCATTTATTATGTATATACTAGTGGAGTATCATCGCTTGTTGCACAATACTATTAATTAAAGTATTATGATTAAGTTTTTTTTGTACATGTTTTGTCTTACATTTAAATTGAAAAAAATAATTTTATTTAAAATTTTAAAGTTTAATAATCTAAGAAAAACTATATGAGATAGTTAGAAATTCTTAAATATTGAATACAATAAAATTTGATTATTTTTATAATATTTCATTCAAATTATTTAAAAAGCAATTATTTATATGTTGAAATTCATTTTAAAAGGCTATCATAATTATATGTATCTCACTGCATTAAATAAAAGTAAATATCAAATGACCTTACTAGTCTCACTAATTGTAAAATGTTTTCATTTAACAGTTAGTCGGTCTAAAATAAGACTTTGTCATGTATAAACTAATAAATAAATAATATGTGTACATATTCCTATCAGAAGTACTCTATCAATGTATTAAAAAAATCCGAACATTTTTTTATTTCAAATTATGTGTTTCTTTAAATTTTCTTCAGCAACAGAGGTGGAACATTGGGGGTACCTGGTCCCGGACTCCCGGCTAACTCTTTTTTTATGATTAGTATTTTGTGTTTTCTTTGTTTATGTATGTTTAAAAAATTGTGGTCCCGGCCAACTTTTTTTACCATTAGTATTTGTGTTTTTCTTGTGTTTTCTTGTTTGTGTATGGTAAAAAAAGGCGGTGGTCCCCCCAAAACAATTATTAACCACAAGATGTACTTTTTAAAAAAGAGTTTAGAGTTCAACAAGAAATAGAATTCTTTTTTAATCAAATTTTAACTTAAATATTAATCAAAATTATATTTGATTTTTATCTAATTATACACAAGTTTTTGTCTAATCCAAATTGTACGTATAATATTGAATGTGATTCCAAATACAATTATAATATTAATCAGAAAATAAATTTTTTATGAATCCAAGTTATGCGTAGTATAACATTAAAGGTAAAAAAATGATTTTGATTCCAATTACAAGTTGTATATGTACTAAAAGTCTAAAAATGATTTTGATTCTTGTTCGCAGTACGTATGTACGACATTCATTTAATAGAAATAATATGATTTCAATTAAGATTTGGTTTTTTTCTTAATACCAAGATAGTATAAATACACGTGACATAATTTTAGAAAAAAGAAGAGTATAAGCAATCTATTTGAGAAATTTTATCCTGATGATTTTTCTGAATAAGAGAAAATTGATCTGAAGTGTGAACTGCAACATTATGATCTAGATGTTTCTACTCATCTAGATTTGAAGAATTTATTAAACATTGGTGATTTGTGTCAGAGGTTTGTGACCACGACAAAGGTGACGTGTATCCCTTACTTTATAGACTATTGTAACGTGTCTCGACTTTTCTAGCATCTACTGCAACATCTGAACGAACTTTTTCAGCCATGAAAATTGTGAAAACATGTCTCCGCAACCGAATGGAGGATGATTTTCTGCGAGATTATTTGTTGGTCTATGTTGATCAAATATATTTGACATTGATTCGATCATCGATACTTTTTATATGATCAAAAGGAGAAGAGCACAAAATAAATTAAAACAAGAAGGTCGTCCATATCAAAAATGTCAATTTTATATTTTCTTTAGCACTATTTTATGTTTAGTATTTGATTGTTGGTCCTTTAAAGGATATAATCTACTACTCACTCTGTCCCACCATTATTGGTATATTTACTTTTTTCACGGTTTTCAATAATTGTGTTTGACCGTCAATAAATCTAGTTACATATAACAATTTCACATAAAAAATTTGATATTGAAAATATAGATGTTAAAACGAATCTAACAATATCTCACAAGATTTATTTATTATAAATATATTAGCTTATATTTAGAGTCAAAGTTTTCCAAATTTAATTTTGAAAAGGTAAACATGTCAATAATGGTGAGACGGAGGGAGTATAATTTGTTATTTTAATGGTTGATTCAAAAAAATTGTATAACTTCGGTCCCCCATAAGAAATTCCTGGTTCCGCCCTTGTTCAGCTATATATATATATATATATTACAATGAGATATTTATGGTTTTAATTATATTTAAGAAGTTATATATTTTAATAATTTATGATTGAATATATATAGTAAAGAATTAAAATCAGGTTAAATATTATAATATTAGTATAAGTTATGATTAATTATATATAGTAAAGAATTAAATCAACATATTAAGTATCATATTAGTATGTTATTTTTAGACAACTTGGGTTTAGGTTTGTCAAAATGACTTCAATATTCTCGGTTGACAGCACCATCCAAAAAGCAAACAATTTCTATTATATGGTGTTTGAGATTAGTTAAAATTTAGGGGTCAAAATATACAAAATTTGACTCTGAAAACACAATTAAACAAGTTCTAATGAGACGGAAGGAGTATGTCGCTTGCGGGAGACCATTTATGATCTCAATCAATCCCCTCGAACATGATATTTTATTATAGCTAGTATGCCTTCATGCCTTGTTTTTAATTAAACTTTTTATAGGCCAATCTTAGAAAATAATGTCGTTACAGATGTATGGTCTGCTACTGTAAATGGGAACAAAAAGGAGTGTTCTCAGGTCTTTGAAGCTCACAAAACTCCAATTTAAGCCATCGGTAAAAGTCTTTTGGCTGCAAATCAAGACCACTCCGGAAAAACGAGAACAACTTTTCTACCCTTCGGTTTGTCATATTTCACTTTATTTTTTTTAACACTACTCTTTCCGTCTCACTAAATTTTTTTTAATAAAGTTAAATTTTATAAACTTTGACCCTAAATTTCAACTAATATATGTATTTAATATCATATGAGATATTGTTAGATTTATCTTCACATTTATTTTCTAAATATTAATTTTTTATGCAAAATTATTATATGCAATTAGATTTATAAACGGTCATACATGATCATTAAAGACGGTGAAAAATTAAATAAGTAATATTTAGTGGGACGGAGAGTGTAATTTTTTAATTACAGTTTGTCAGTGTATTTAAATAGATATATGATTAACAATATGATATTATTGAATTTGTCGCAACAAGCAATTTTTAAATATTAATTTTTTATTTATCGTTATTATATGTAGTTAAATATATTAACGGCTAAATATTTTTTTTTTAAACAACATAATAATAATTGCACTGCAAATAGCTTGGGAAGCAGGGTACCTAATACCAATGCAACAGTTAGGGCGCCGGAAAATTTTGAACTTGTAAAGAGAAAGTTATACTCGGAAGTCAGGGGAGGAACCAATTGTTGTTGTTTTCTGATGCGTTTCTAGAGATGGGTTCCTCGATGTATTTGATTGATTGTTGAATTTACTGGTCGTGTAACCTCGAATTTGTTAATAATCACTTGATCCGTTCAATTACTTATGGCTAATTATGTATACTTGTTAATTTCCCAACACATTAAATTGAACTCAGTTGTAGAGAAAAAATACAAACAGAAAATAAGATCTATCATCTATAAACTTGAATTAGTTTAAATATTACAAATATACTGCCAAAAGGTCCAAAACTATGCACTTTATGCAGACATTTAAATTTGCGTCTCATAGAGGTGTCAATTCGGATTATCGTGTTAGATTCATGTCGGGTTGGAAACGTGTCGTGTTGAAATAGGTCGGGTTCAAACGTGTTGATTTTATTTTTGTGTCGGGTCGGGTTGGGTCGGGATACTGTCGTGTCGGGTTGAAAATGTGTTAGTTTTTTCCTCGGGTCGGGTCGGGTCGGGTCGGGTCGGGTTACTGTCGTGTAATTTTTACACTCAGGTTAGGTTCGGTCGGTTCAAAATATTGTCAAGTTGGATCGGATCGGGTTACTGTCGTGTCATTTTTTGTACTGGAGTTTTGTTCGGGTCTGATCATGTCAGTTATTTTTTTATAATGTTTCATATTTGATTCATATATATTTCGGATTGGTTCCTTTTAGATCGGGTTATTTTTCTACCCGATTAAATTTGGGTTGGTTTAGCTTATGTTTCAATAATATTATTGTTACAACTGCACTATTATCAAGTTTTGTTTCCTTGTAACTTGTAACTTTTAGTTATACATTACTGGAAAAGAGGTATATATAAGCGTGTTATGTCATTGTTAGGAGAGCAATATTGGTGTTAGGAAATTCATAGGCACCGGTAATCTGGTAGATGAAACAAAATACTAGTGCCTATGAATAAATCCAGCACCGGTTTACTAAATACCGGTGCTAGATATCGGTGCTTGTCGAGAAAAATAGTCTGAATTTAATCTTTTTCAGCACTGATTTCGGTTGAATGACATATACTAGTGCTAATACTGGTGCCCATGACCGGAATAGTAATTTTTGCATTTAAAAATTGTGGTGGCAAAATATCTAGCACCTATACCGGTGCTGGGATTGTATTTAATTTTAAATTTTAAAAAATACTTTGAAGCAACCACACGCAGCTGCATTATAATTGTATAGACACTGATATGTTGACGAATACTAGTGCTCAATACATAGAAAAATCTACTAGCACTTTCCAATATTTCACCAAAAATTTGATTTATTTAATATTTTTATATTTTGGCAACAATAGCAAAAATCATGTATTTTGGAGCAATGGATAATGGGGTTAATACAATTTTTGGTCACATTGTAATTTTCCAAAACTGCGCAGAAGTAATCAACGTTGACTTTCGAGACTCTTCTGTTCGCTCATACATGCCCAAATTTCAAAGTCGCAATCATATATTATTGAATTTCAATTTGGTGTAACCAATTTTGTGATTCGACAACTCCAACTTTCTTGGAGGGACCTAAGTGTAAAAAGTAAAAACTTTACTCGTAACACCAAATTGAAATCCGCTCGAAAGTGATGCTATCTTATACACCCCCATTTTATTTTCCAAGTATTTAATAAAATATTTATCAACAATCGAGAATATGAACATATCTGTAATCATTTTTTGATTTCCTTTTCTTACTTCGACATAATCAAATTTAAATTAATCTACAACATGCATTAGCACTTCCCAACATTTCACCAAAAAATTTATTTATTTAATATTTCTATATTTAGGCAAGAATAACAAGAATTAAGTATTTTGGAGCAACAGATAATGGGGTAACACAATTTTGGGGCACATTGTAATTTTCAAGATTCTGTAGAAGTATTCAATGTTGACTTCCAGGGCTCTTATGTTCATCCATTCATGCCCAAATCGCAAGGTTGCAGTCGTACATTATTGAATTGCATTTTGGTATCGCCAATTTTTTGATTCAACATTTCCAACTTTCTTGGAGGGACCTAAGTGCAAAAGGCAAAAACTTTACTCATAACTCCAAATTGAAATCCGCTCGAACGTGATAATACCCTATACAACCCCATTGTATTTTTCAAGTCCGTAACAAAAATATTTATCAACAATTGGGCACAAGAACATATCTGTAATCCTTTTTTTATTTCTCTTTCTTACTTCTAAGTAATGAACTTTAAATTACTCTAGAACATATACTAGCGCTTTCCAACATTTCACCAAAAAATACATTTGTTTTCTATTTCTATATTTATGCAAGAATAACCAAATTTGTGTATTTTGGAGAGAAGGATGATGTCGTAACATATTTTGGGCCATAGCTTAATTTTCCATAAATATGTTAGAGGCGTTTTTCTGCATACTATCTTAGTTGAATAGAAGTGTTGAGTATTCGTTGAATTCAATTCATTTTTTTAAAAAAAACTTTAGTGTATTTTTGTGTTGTAATAAATATTTTGATTCTATTTTTTTAAAATAAAAAACTAGTGAAGTCCCACCGCGCGTTGCTCGATACTATTAATTAAAAAATCAGGATTACTTTTATGTACTTTTTGTGTTTTAAATTTAAATTAAAATGAAGAATTTTATTTATAATTTTAAAGTTTAGTCATCTAAGGAAAACTATATGAGTAATAAAGAAAAATAATTAGTCTAGTTAGAAATCGTTACATATTAAATACAATAAAAATAATTATTTTTATAATATTTTATTCAAATTATTTATATGTTGATCTCATTTTAAAGGTTATCATAATTATATATATATATCACTAAATAAAATTAAATATAAAATATTCTTATTAGTCCCACGAATTTTAAAATACCCACATCTAACAGTTAGTCGATCTACAACAAGAATTTGTGATAATTTATTAAATATTATTTTTACAATACTTTTCACACTGATTTTTGAAATTAATATTTAGTCGACTCTATATAATTACTAATTCAAAATCATAATTTTAGTTAGCCATCTCTCTTTATTTGACTATTATTCATTAGATTTATAAATTTAGTTGTGCGCATTTTAAGTTAATCTCGTGTATTCAGATTTGTTATGAGTTGACTTTACGTACTGGTAATCATATCTGTAAACTTGTAATGTATTAAAAAAACTTCACTTTATTCTAATAGGTATGTCTAAAAAATTTATTAGTTTGACTCGTAACTAAGTTGACTTGGTTCCATATTAAATGTTAATTGACTTTTTATAACTACATCTGTTTTGGGCTCACGTAAGGTTATATAGTTGATTTATTGGTTATTAGGTTCGTGTTGAATCGAGTTTGAGTTAGATCGGGTTCGGGTTCGGGTTGCATCGTGTTTGGGTTAATCCCTTGTTCGTGTTTAGGTCGGGTTCGGATCCAGATTATCGGGTCATAATCGAGTTTAAGGTTAAATTCGGTCGTGTTGAGTTAATGTACATGTTAATATTTCTCGGGTCAAAATTGGGTATCGGGTTTCGGGTTGAGTGCGGTCGTATCAGGTCAGGTTCGGGTCAATATTTCTCGGATCATATCGGATTTCATGTTGATTCAGTCGTGTCGGTACGGATCGGGTTCTCGGATTAGAGATTGACAGCTCTAAATCTGTGTGAATAATGTATGTGTCCCCTTCTCTATTTATACATGAGTGCGGACCATATAAAACTGAATCTAGATGTAATTCGGACTCTTCTTCCGAATTATAATTAAATCTATTCTAATTCTAATTTCTAAAATTAAGGAATTTCAATTGGAAAGATGTAATATAGTTCTTATAAATATG
>JAULKM010099728.1:0-10762 GCA_032355605.1 Rubia tinctorum
TCTCTGTGGACGACCCCGACTTGCCAAACTATCTACTTAGTTGTATTTAGTAAGCATTTTGGGCTTATAAATTGTATATTTGAGAGGTATGGAGACGACCTCCCACTCGCCCCCTCCCGAGCGTCGTTAAACAAGAGAGGAGGCTTCCAGAGCTATTAAGGCTCAAAAATAAGATTTATATGTTACTCCCGTTCCTACTACTATACTACCAAGAATGGTAGATAGTGGCAAGCACCAGGTTATCCACGAAGATGATAGGAATTTAATAAACAGTTGAACACAACCGCAGTCGGGTCGTCAATCCGACAACGTTTTAGGAATAAACAATGGAGGGAAATTTGTACTAGAAACTACTAGCATGCAATTGATCACGAGAATTGACAATACAAACTAACACCCGGGGAATATTTGCATAACATGGTTAATGTCATTTCGATAAGATAATCCTAGGATCAATAAGATAATCCTAGTTCGCTACCTAATCTGTCTCTACCTGCAACCCTTCCGACCTCTTTGGTCGGCTAACTATAGCATGGTCGATCGTGATGATTAACAACGGTAACCTTCATGCACACGCCCAATTTCGAACTATCGTCACCCCTAGGGCATCCTTAACTGAGGAGTAGCAATAGTGCACCAACATGAAAGTAGACTTAGTTGTGTGCCAACAAAGGATGACAATCATGCAATTCACAAGAATGTTAAGAATAAAGAAACATAATATTCACAAAATACATAGAAATAGGTTGATCTAGAAATGTAACAAAATAAATATTAACACATGAATACAAATATTATGCCCAAGTAAGATCCCTACTTCCTAAGCATTAAACCCTAGTATTTCATTATATTCGACACCTTTAGGCAACGGTGTTCATGGGTCATGGCAGGTCAGTTGTTTCGGCCCAAATTGACCCAAAATTTTGGGTCAAATGAATCAGGGTAGGTTGGGTAAAAATTCTATCATTTAGGGTCGGGTCGGGTCGGACTGGGTTATGGGTCGACCCAAATCCACCAAAATCATATAAAAATAGTAATTTTTTATAATTTATTTAAATAAAATAAATAATTTTTTAATGTTATAATATTTTAAAAAAAATAAAATTATGATTTATTTTATATAATTTAAAATAAGAATATTATATTATATTTAGTTATATATTATTCACTTAGTAAAGAAAAATGCAATTATTTTCCTTTTACTTAGTTAGAATAATTTTAATATTTCAATTAAATTTTTTAATTTTAATTAAAATTTATTTTATATAATTATGAATATATATTTCATCACAAAGTCTTGTTTTAGGCAGCCTAAACTTTAGGCCAGGGTTTATTTTGCAATTATAAGAAGTATCATTTGGGATGGGGTTTTATTTTAAAAATACTGATAAAGGGACCTTCTGTGCAATTATTAAACTACTATATATCAAAAAAATTTCAAGATTTTCATTTGTTTTTCTCCTCCCCCTCCAATCAGAAACCACCTCCTCCCACCAGTAACCGCCTCCAACCACCGGCTTCCGCCGCATTTCTCCGGATTTTAGCCTAATTTTCGTCGAATTCCGCCAGACTCTGCTACTGGATCAAGCTCACGACGGAGATTGAGGAGCTCACGGCGGAGATTGAGGATCTCATGGCAGAGATCCAGTAACCTCCATCGCCACAATCATGGTGAAAACAAGATCACCTCCGTCGCTTCAATTGGAGCTAACGCTGAAAACCAGAGCACATCCGTTGCCTCGATGGAACCTCCGTCGCCACTGAATTGACGATTAGTTGTAGAGACGTCGGAGATTAGTTGCAAATGAGATCGGAGCTCATGAATCGGAGATTAGTTGCAAATGAGATCGGAGCTCATGAATCGGAGATTAGTTGCAGAGACGTCGCGGCAGAGCTAGGGAACAATGACTAATTGCAGCGACGACAGATAATTGCACGCGATGGCGGAGCTAGGGTTTCGATGACAAAGGCGGCGACGGAGGCGATGACGACAAGGAGACGCTGACAAAGCAACGGTGACGAGGTTGAGATGCACGCGCCAGAGAGACAATGACTCATGCATGTAGACATGCGCTAACGATGGATGCCGACGGTGGAGTTGACGATGAATGAGCTTCTAGTACTGAGAGGTGAGATTTAATTTCGTGTTTTATGTTTTTCAAATACATGTTGAGCTTTATTAGTGTTTTACTGAGATAATAATCAACAATAATTGTTTGGCATAGTGGTTAGGGTCCTGATTATTGAGGTAGATGTC
Organism: Rubia tinctorum; assembly: GCA_032355605.1. Taxonomy (NCBI): domain Eukaryota; kingdom Viridiplantae; phylum Streptophyta; class Magnoliopsida; order Gentianales; family Rubiaceae; genus Rubia; species Rubia tinctorum. The sequence goes on from JAULKM010099728.1 coordinate 2,258, forward strand.
TTGAGTTTGAAACTCAATATGCCCTATATTTTGAATAATTTATGTTCTTGATGTACATGCTAAGGTTCAATATTATTTGCTTGAGTGTATGTTCAATAAGAGTGTTTGGTGCAGTGGTTGTTACTCTATACTTTGAGGCTAGAGACGTGGGTTCAAATCCCACCAGGTCCTTTTTTTTGAAGAATTTTTTATTGTTGAGTTTACTGTACCTTTTTGTTGATGTTTGTAGTTTTTTTTCTCCTATGTTCATGTTTTTCATTATTCGGTTCAGGTTTAATTGATATGCATTGATGTTTTGTAGTTTTTTTGGGTGATATGGATTGATATTTGTAGTTTTTTTAAATTTCTTTATATTGATGTTTTTCATTTTTCGGCTGAGGTTTTGGTAATAGGAGTTGATGTTTGTTGTGTCATTTTTCTTATGCTGATGTTTTTAATTTTTCAGATGAGTTTCAGGTGTTAGAAATTGATGTTTGTACCTTTTGGTGATATAGGTTGATATTTGTACTTTTTTATGAGATTATTGACGCTTTATGATTTTTTGAATGAATAATTTATACTCTTGAGGCACCATAGTTTTTGTTGTTCATGTTTTTAGTTTTTTTCCTCTCATGTTGATATTTTTCATTTTCTCGGTGAATTTTAGGTGATGTGAGTTGATGTTTGTAGTTTTGGGTGACATATATTGATTTTTTGTAGGTTTTTTAAGTTTTTGTTTTTCATTTTCTGGGTGAAGTTTAGATGATAGGAATTTATGTTTTTATTTTTGGTTGATATTTGTTTATTTTTGTTTTTTTATTAAAAAATGATAATTGAAGCTTTGTTGATGTTTTTATGATTTTCAGTCGATGTCTTTCAATTTTTTGTCAATTTATATTTATTTTTTGTATATTTTTTTCTATTTATTTATTTTTTTATACATTTTTTGCTCTAATTTTTAAGTTGATGTTTTATAATTTTTCGTTGATGTTCTGCTATTTTTTGCTGATGTTTATAATTTTCAGTTCAATGATCATATTAATTAATTTTATTTTTTAAAAAATATTTTTTTTGATTTTTTTGCAGGCTGCAGATAGCGGGAAATGATGGGGGGGAGAAATTAGACAGGAAAGCCCATGAAAAAATATTTGAGATAGGTGCCTGTAAAATTGTTAGAGATAGGTTCATGTAAAATTATTAGAGATAGGTCCCTAGAGCTAGAATATAGCTAGAATTGCATAAAATCCCCCGTCTAAAGTTTAGACTGTCTCACAGGAGACCATCTCATATTTCATATATTAATCAATATATTATTTATAATTTATATTTGTTTTGCAAAATTATTTTTAATTTTATAAATATATTTTTTCAAGAATGTTAAACTTGTTTATGAAGTACATTAATGGTGGATATGTTGTATTAAAATAATTTTTTATGATTTTTTTTCATGAAAATGAGGTAAAATTACAAATGGGTCAAAACGAGTCAATTTGGGTCAAAATCCAACCCGACCCATTTTAACCCGAATCGTTTAACCCGACCCACTCGACCATATTGGGACATTGACTTGACCCGAACCATTTGGGTCGGGTCAAAATGGGTCGGTTTGGGTCGGGCGATTTGAACACCTTTACCTTTAGGCAAAGGAAAATAAAAATATGAAAAGAAAAGAACCTAGAGAGAAGGAAGAGTGTTTTCTCTCTTTAGCCTACTCTTGAGATCTACAAATGAATGTAAAGTTAAACTCTAGTAGACATAGGTCCATATATATAGTGGTATGAAATTAGGTCTAAAAATAGGCCCAAACATGGCCAAAAAACCCTAGCAGCCTCCACTGGCGGGGGAAGAGGGGTGTGTGTGCTTCGTGACAAGTCCAGTGCCAGTCGAGGGGGACCTTGTGCACGTCCAGCATGCCAGCCTTGGCATGGGCCATGCAGATCATGCTGGCGCGGGCCACCGATCTCGGCACGAGCTAATCCTATCTGTGTCGGTGCGGCCAGTGTCAGTAGCGCGGGCCATCGTCCTGCTCTTCATTTTGCTCCTTCTGATCCGCGTCCCACATTGTTTAGTGTGCCCCATCGGCTAGAACCTCGCCTTGCTACCTTGGTACACCCCGCATCATTCTTCATGCCTCGTAGACTGGTCTTGACATTTGTGACTTGTAACAGCGTGGGCCGTGTAAAATGGAACGTCCGTCTCCGAAACTTAGCCGATTTTTGGAGTGAAAATGTGACTTGGAGTCAACGGCCAGCCAAAATGGAGACCCTCTCGCTCTGGAATTTAACACGACCAGTGTCAGGTGGTATGGGTTGTGCCAAGGCTCCCTGACACCAGTCGTGACAAGTGACACTGGCTGTGCTTCATTTGGCCTCATGTCGGGCTTGTGTGCTCCGTGCGCAACCGTGGCTGGTTCGCTTAGCTAATTTCTTTGCTCCACTATGGGTGAACCATTGGTCCAATTTGGGAGTTCTCGTAGTCAATTTCATAGCTCTCAAGAAGACAAATCCAATGGTGGCATTTGTAAAGACTGATTCTTCTTGTATTTTTCCCAAAATCCCGTGCAACCTCGAACAACGATGCCTCTATTTTTTCCTTGGCCTTCTTGAACTTCGAATCCGCCTTTATTAGTCCCAATTCCATCTATTACCATGTTTTGGAGTCTATGGCCTTCAATTTATGCATGCCTTCAAGTCCCAATGCATTCCTTCAAGTCCATTTGCAAGGATGATAGTAGTTTGAAGGCCATCCGCGAGGGTGGTAGTAGATATTTGAAGGTTATTCGCAAGAATGGTAGAAGATATCGAATGCCATTTTCAAGGATGGTAGTAGATCGAAGGCCAAAGACTTTAAATCATGGTAAAAGAAGGAATTGGGACCAAGAAAGGCGAAGCTTAGGTTCAAGAAGGACAAAGAAGAAACGGATAGATCGTTGGTCGAGGTTGCACAAATTTCTAGGAAAATCTAAGAAGAATCAGCACTTAAGGGTGTCACCATTGGATTTTTATTCTCAAGTCCTATACAATTGACCACAAGAACTCCTAAATCAGAGCAACTGTTCACCCGTAGTGGAGCAAAGAAGTTAGTCATGCGAATCATCCACAATCAGCGCAGACTGTATATGCTTGGCGTGGACCAAAAGCTAGCACAACTTGCACCAACTGGCATGGCTAGTACCAAGGGACCTTGGCACAACCCGTATCACCTTGCCTGGGCCGTGCCAAAATATGGCACAAGGCCCCCCTCTTTTCACACAAAATTTGGTTAAGTATGGAGGTGGGATGTATAGTTTTACACATCTCGCACCGTTTCAAGTCACAAATACAAAAAACAACCTACGGGGTGTGAAAAATGATGTAGGGCGTGCTGAGGTTCTGAGCAAATTAAGGTCCAGCCGACGAGGTGAGTGCAATGACGCATGACGCTGATCAGAAACGAAGAAAACGATGACCCAATTGGCAGCCTACACCGAGTGACGCGGGGTGCGCTGGCACGACTAGCACAGGTCGTGCCAGGACATACTCCCATCGCTAGCACGGGCAGTGCCAAGATACGCTCTCCACATCGGCGCGAACCCCTGACAGTAGGGTGTGGCCACTTTTTGGGCCTATTTTTAGGCTCAATTCCCTGCTACTATATATATGGACCTTTGTCTACTTGGGTTTAAGTTTTATGCTTATTTTTAGATCTTAGTAGGCTGCTAGAGAGAGAAAACACTCTCACTTCTCTCTAGCTTATTTTATTTTCATCTTTTTTATCTTTCTTTTGCCCAAAAGTGTTGAATCTAATGAAATACTTTGGTTTAATGCTTATGAAGCAGGGATCTAGCTTTGAGATTGTATTTGTATTTATGTGTTGATGTTTATTTTGTGATATTTCTAGATCTACCTATTTCTATGTGTTTTGTGATCATTATGTTGGCTTTTTCTTAATATTCTTATGAATTTCTTGAAAGCCACACTTTGTTGGCACACAATCGAGTCTACTTTCATGTTGGCGCACTATCGCTACTTCTCAGTTATGGAAACCTAGGTGTGCTTGGGGTGGGATAATCTGAAACTGGGCGTGTGTACGAAGGTTACCGCTGTTAATCTTCATGATCGAATTTACATCTAGTTAACCGACCAAAGAGGTTCGAAGGGTTGCGAGTAGAGGTAGAATAGGTAGCAAACAAGGGTTACCTTGTTAACCCTCGAAGCCATCGATAACGGCTACTTCCTTTGCCTTTGTAGGCCTAGGCGTAGTTTCGTTTGTGGTGTTCTGCCCGAGACTTGATCGCACGCGGGAGAAAGACCTACGCAATGTGTCATAACCGTTGCTGCACTCCCCAAGTTTTGGAGGCGAGACTGATGAAAGATTTTATATGCACACTTCTATGTGACATACAGGGGTAAGTTTTGACCATTATCCGCACCACGTGAAACAAACACTAGAATAGGATTGAGTTATTTAATTTGATGAAATATGTGATTGAAATGACATCAACACTATCACAAGAAACACACTCTAGCACCGATTTTTCAGAAGTTTAGCACCAGTTTTTAGGGGTCTAAAAAACCGGTGCTTAAGTAGGGGGTGAAACGTTTTACCAATTTTTTTAAAAACCGGTGTTAATTTAGCACCGAATTTTTTATTAGTACCTGTTTCCAAAAAAACCGGTGTTAATTTAACACCGATTCTCAAAAACAGGTGCCAAAAGTTTTCAAGGATTAAAAAAAATGCCCTTCCTATGTAAGCAGCCGTGCGCAGCTTCCTTCAGAGAAAGGGGAAAAAATACCATCCCGCTGCGCGCAGCTGTGCCCGGAGGAAGGGAAAAAGACCCAAAATTAATAATTTAGCAGGCATTAGTTTAATAATAATATTAACTTCACAAAATTAATAATATAGAAATAAAATGTATGATACAAAATTAATAATCGATGGGACTGAACATAACTATCCCAAACATAACTATTTATAGAACTAAATATAACTTTAGCTTGAACTAGTCATTTAATCATGTGGCGTATACACATCAAATCACAAGGCTAACGCACACAACTAATTTTGAATCTATGGTCCTTAGAGACGCCCACCTGCTCTTGCCTCTTCAGAGAATATAGTTCAAGATTCATATGAATGATGATCTCGATATGGCATTTTTTCTTTGTGAAGTTCAATGAACAAAAGCAAGAAAATTTGACAAACCCCCCTAAATTGATGATACCTCAAGTTGCGTGCACGGGATACTTACACATTTGACATATATAAATATAGGATAAAATATATACAGCCCTGTCACCTAAAATCCTTTTAATCAGAGAAGTCCACGACATTGCTTGATGCCAACTTAAGCAAATAACAAGAAAAAATATGTACCATAAGATGGAAAATAATTACATATCTATAACCAAAAAGGCTTAAATGGATTTCAGGATAAAACTTACTCTTGGTGTGCAAATGAACTTCTGACAGAATATCAATTAGGGACACTAATCATCCGACAAAGCAGACTTCAGGAAAAAAAACATGCATAACTGAATTAAACTTTCACTGACTCTAAAAAAGTTAGCCGAGGCAAGACAAACACAATGCTCATCATACAGCAAGACAAACAACAAGCTGCAAAGAAATTCATATCTCACGCTGATGATCTTCGAAAAAAGCTTTTCCAACAGAAGTTCCTATATCACCAGCTGCATATGCTTCATGCTTGACCACTTTTTTATGAAGATATTTAGAATAGAACTTAGCAACTACCTTAACTATAATAATTTATTACATTAATTAGTTTGAGTTGTCTATCTACCTTAGATTTAGCATCCTTAGTAGGTAAGTGTAGAACAATATACAGTTTCCCTGCAAGCAACAAGGAATCAAAATCCTTAGCTTTCTCATGCCCCCACCCCACCCCCGCAAAATATGCACACAACACAAGCGGAAAAGTTTATACATACAACTTGTTGAAGTGCTCATGAAGAGTAACATTTTTTAAGATACGTTGTCACAGGAATCAGAAACCATCACTTTTATTTTCATCACAAACATATGCAAGATGCTTATAAGTAAAAAGGGTCATTTACTTCAGCTCAATAAAAAGTTGGCTGATTAAAACTATCCACAAGGACCTCAACATGCATCTCACCCTTTGCACACTCTTCGAAAAAATAAACATAAATTTTCAAACAATTACATACGGATCAGTAAAACACTAACCTAATATTAGCAACTAGTCAAATACAATTATTTAAAGAGAAACATCAAAGTTAGCTGCTCACCTTGTTCAATCAAAAATCAGATGAGAAACCGCCTGCCGTTTTCCTCGGTAAGATTGATGCTCTTGACATCCTGAAGATATCAAACTAGAAGAGGGAAAAAATACATTAATAAATCAAAGAAATAATGCAATCTAATAATAAAAATAGTGAATCGTTGATTTAGCAAGGACCCAACGACAGAGTTTAGAGGTCGGACTCTAGATATGCTCAGAGTTTTGGACCATATAGAAGCTCTCGGCGTCGAAGATAGGCAACTAAAGACCGGTGGTGACTAGTGCTAATGGTAGCTCGTGGTGGAGTTATCTGGATTTTTTCATATTCGACTTCGTAGTTTTTAACCAATTTGAACTTATTAGAACGGAAAATGTAACACAACCATCAGTCACATGTTCGTTTCCATAGCATAATGTTTTCATTTTTCCTTAATTACATTATTGTTAGGCCCTGTTATCCAAATTTTTGAGCCTTATTAGATAACCAGAAATCTCTGATAATCTTTTAGTGTCAATGAATGTTTTCATTTGACAAAAAGTTTGGAATCTTACAGTGAAAAGGGAGAGAAAACGAAGCACGTCCAGCTTCGGCATCAAGAAGTCTAAGAGCCTCAATCATGTACCCTTATCTGATCCATAGTCCCAATTTCAAGCCTGCATTTTGTGTCTGAGCATCATCTCCTGCTTTAAACACAAAGGGCAGAAATGGGATCGCACACACAGTAAATCTCACCGCAGAAAATGCTGCTGGATCCATGAAAGCTTCAACTTCTTTTACACCAAGAATGTACCTCACTGAAAAACACCAATACACACGCATTCAAAAAACACTAATTAAATCCTTAATTCTTGGAAATTAAATTGCAGAAACAAAGTTTACCAAAGCGGCGAAGAGACCGCGGTTGTTGGAGTCTGGATTGGCGAGCATGACGGAGACGAGGCCACCGGTGCTAGTGTCGAAGATGACGTCAAAGTAATCGGCGAGTAGGGCATCTGGACAATCCAAATTCTGAAGCTCCTACTCCAGAAACTCTAGGATGACTGCGGGGATGATTCCTCAGTCGCCACCACCGTCAATGCTCAACACAATGATGGTCTTTCCACCTCTGGACGGTGGGATTGTTGCAGTATCCTCAAGCATTGATCGATTTGGCAGGCGGGGGCTAGTCGGAGGGTGGTGGCCGATGTTGATGAATGGAGGTGCGGCGCGATGGTTTAGTGTAGGAGAAAGAATAATTTATGAATCGGGTTGGGATTTGGTTAAGGGTTTGGGATTTTAGAAAGTTAGAATTAATTTTAAAAAGGTCCCCAATCTTGCCTTTTCTCGTAATGATCTCCACCAAATTTTGATTACCATGTTTTCAGATTCCTTCTTCTTCTTTAGAAACCCTATAGATTAAAAGCTTACAAAAAAAATTAAATCATGAACAAATTTTTCTATTTCATAATTTTTAAAGATTTTTAAATACGAAGAAAATGAAGAGAATGAAATTCAACACTGATTGCTTCTACATAGTCTTGGAAAATTAAATGTGGCCTAAAATTGTGTTACCTTATAATCCATTTCTCCAAAATACATGATTTTTGTTATTCTTGCCTAAATATAGAAATATTAAATAGATGAATTTTCTGGTGAAATGTTGGAAAGCGCTAGTACATGTTCTAAAGTAACTTAGAGTTAGTTACTTGGAAGTAAGAAAAAGAAATCGGAAAAGATTTACAAATATGTTCTTGTGCCTGATTATTGATAAATACTATATTCTGGACTTGGAAAATATAATGGGGGTGTACAGGGTAGCATCACGTTTGAGTGAATTTCAATTTGGAGTTACGAGTAAAATTTTTACTTTTTGCATTTAGGTCCCTCCAAGAAAGTTGGAGTTGTCGACTCACGAAATTGGCAACACCAGAATGCAATTCAATAATATATGATTGCGAATTTACAATTTGGGCATGTATGGGTGAACGAAAGGGTCTCGAAAGTCAACATTGATTGCTTGTACACAATTTTGGAAAATTACATTCTGGCCCAAAATTGTGTTTCCCCATTATCCATTGCTCCAAACTATATGATTTTAGTTATTCTTACCTAAATATAAAAATATTAAATAATATATTTTTTTGGTGAATTGTGAAAAAGCACTAGTAGATGTTCTAGAGTAATTTGGAGTTCATTACATAGAAGTAAATGACAGAAATCGGAAAGAATTACGGATATGTTCTTGTGCCCGATCGATGATAAATATTCTGTTACAGATTTGGAAAATAAAATGGGGGTG